>LDKF01002710.1:1661-18625 GCA_001026735.1 Rotylenchulus reniformis | reverse complement strand
TAAAACAAAATGCCAAATTATATTAGGTTAATAAAGTAAATTTTAACCCTAAATAGTCCATTTCAATAAATTTTATCTGCTAGGAAATAGCTAATTGCAGATATTTTGAACGCAAACTTATTTAAAATCAAAAGGGATTTTTTCAAATGAATAATGGCAGAATCATAAATTGTTACAAAAAAAATCAAACACGAACAAAATCAATTGGCAATGTTTGTCGAGCACTTTTCAATTGAAATTTATAAAAGTGGTTTCTTTTAATTAGAATAATATAAAATATATTTTTTTTATTTAAAAAAATTGTCCGAGAAAATCGAAAACAGATTTGACAAAGATTTTTGTCCTCTAAAAAATATAGTAAGAAATAAGTTAGTACAAGAACTTTATAAACCTATAATAAATTTTATAATAATTTTTCTTAAAATGGGAATTTCATTACAAAATGATAAAACGGTTCTTCGGAGCATCAAAAATTTAGAAATAATCCAGAAAATTTTAGGAAAAATACGGTACTTTAAAATGCAAAATTGCTTTTTTGAAATAATGACTTTTCAAAAATTATAGAATTAAAGTATTTTATATCACTGAAATGAGATCTTATATTAGCTTTTAATTTATTATATTGTCAAGATTTGACACATTTTTGACATAAGACAAAATTATTAACCAATTTTAATGCGTTTCATCAAAAAATGCAGTGAGCCATCGGATCAGCGATGAATAATCAAATGGACTCTCCAAAAATTTTTGGTTTTGGTTTGGTAAAATAAAATTATATATTATTTATTTTCAGATAATTCAATAAAATCGCAGACATACTGTTTTTCTTATATTTTTTTGGAATATTTATTTATCATAATTTTCAAGCTAATTTCAATTCTCACCCTATGAATACCATACTATATTTCATGATGATTATGTTTATCACGGTTCAATTCCTATCTTCTATAACATCTGGTAAGAATTTGAGGAATATTTAAAATCATTTTGATTCCACATTTGTAAAAAAGATTATTTATAAGCGCCTTAATCATCTTTTTATACTATTAATAAATACAATTCAAATGATATCTTTTAAATTTAAAAAAATAAATTTAAAATTTCTTAGTTTTTTTATAAGATGGAACACGTTTAAAAGATATAAAAGAATGGATTGAACATTTCTAAAAAGCTTTACAAAATTATATAATGTAGTTAAAATTTTGAAAAAAGATTGGAATATTTTTGATTTCTTTCATAGCAATTAAAAAAAACTTTAATACTCTGCAAAAAATTGATAAAATTAGACTAAAAAATATTTTCAAACATAAGTATTTCTTAATTTTAAATTTCATCAAGGTTAATTTTAAAATTAAATTCAATATTTCTAGGCTTGAGATGCATAGTCGGAGCAAAAGGAAATCATAGCAAGATTTCTGAATTTTTGGGAGCCATAAAGCCGGTGAACTGTAAGGATGCAATTGCTATTTATTTGCCGCTGGATAAGGATTGATAATGGCACTGGCCACAATACCAATGACTGCTATGGCCTTATTTTGTTCGGCCTAGTAATGGGTATCTGAAATATAAAACATCCAAAACATTTAAAAAAGGATAACTAATAAAACGAAAGAAAACTGATACTATAATAAAGCTGATTAAATCACATCCCTATCACATTGATAATTTTATGTTAAATCAACCATATCATCCCGAAAACATTCAAATTTGACGAATTTAAACAATAAATAGCTATATATTCGTATAAGAATTTCAAATCGAGATATTTAACTGGTTATAATTAATATTAATATAAAAAATAATATTATAGAAAAAATTCTTCATTTTATCATACAGCTGTGTTTATCAAGCGGATTCAAGGAGCTATGATCATTTTTGATGAGTGGATTTAAAAAAATGATCGAGTTTCTCTTGTTCTATAAAGTTTTCCTTCCAATTCCTCAAAATAATTTATATCTTTTGCCATTTAAATTTTAAATTTTCGCTATTGTAATTTTCTAATTCTTTTCTACGATTTATAAAGTTTATTTTTCTGTTTTTCTTACTATGATTATTTGCTTAATATACAGTGCGACTAAAAAATCTCTCACACATTTTTTTCCAAGAGAAATGTAATTACAATATTTAGTTTCAATTATGTTTCATGACTTTAGAATTTTTACCATTTTTCAAAATAAAATTTTTTATTTTCCCGCCATATGAATGGCCGATCTCCTCCTCAACATTACAATGAACGCTGTGATGCACGCGGACTTTCTGCGTCCGGTAGTCAGTCCAATGCGTCACAGCGACTCCCTCAGAGTTTTTCCGTCGTCCTTCGATTTGGCCCTAAGATGAAAAACGTGTCAAAATATAATATTTTTGCTCGTTAATATAAAAAAGAAAAGAACAAAAAGTTCCAAATTGAACGAATATTAAAAATCAACCAGAATAAAAAATTATAATTAGAGGTTTTCCATGCTTTTTATCCATTTTTTAAATATAAAAAAGCCTCACCGAGCACAGTTCAGGATGGCCTTTTGTCGACCCACCAGCTGATTTCATCACAACTAGGGTTGTGCTCAACCGGTTTCGGTTAACCGAAACCGAAAACCGGTGTTTTTGGGCCTAAAACCGAAACCGAAAACCGGGGGTCCCAAAACCGGCCAAAACGAAAACCGGGACCCCAAACCGCCGGTTTTTCGGTTTTGAAAATACACCCCTAAGAATGAGAAATTTGAGAAAATTAAGGTGATTTGGATACTCAAATCAATTTATTTTTCTTGGCAAAATGTTCAAAAATGATGTATGTCTTTATTTTTCTCTAGCTAATGTTTTTCTCTAGCAAAATGGGGTTCACCCCAAAAGACCAATAACCCAAAAGACCAACACTTAAAGAAAACAAATTCTAGACCTACAAAATTTCTAAAATTCTAAAGCATTGGAATTTTTGGAAACAATTTTTAAATATTCTAGGCCTTTATTTAGACCTACATGATTTCTGAAAAATATTTCAAATCTGCCTTTAGGACATTTTTCAAAAAATTGGTTTAAATTTTATTGTTATCAAGATAGGTTTCAATCTTTTCCTATGATTTTCAAGAAAATTTATAACATATAATTTTCAGAATGCTGTGCTTTTCAAAAAAAAAGAGTTTTCAAAAAAGAGTTTTCAAAATTTATTTAAAATAATAACGAAATATTACGGCCCATTCGCTATAACTCGGTTCAAACCAAACCTAAACCAAACCTAATGATATCAAAAGCTTTATATTTTGGGCATTCAGTATTTGTTTGAAAAAAATTGAATTTTTGGAATTTTTTATCGATTTTTTGGCAAATTTTTGAAAAACCGGTAAAACCGGCGGTTAACCGGGGGTCAGGCCAAAACCGAACCCGAAAACCGGGGGTACCGGTTTTAAACCGCTTTTCCACAACCCTAATCACAACTTTCGAGGCGAAATAAGAGATTACCAAAAGACCTTCTGATGGATTTAAAAATTTCCCTCAATCACATGCAAAATTTCTTAATAAGTAAGTAAGTTGTTAATTTATGTAAGTAATTCATGCCGACTCCTCTATAAACACTGTAAGAAAGGTGCTAGGCGTTAAAAAACTACCACTGTGCCGATCTAAAGCAAATTACCTATGTAGAATTTCATATCTCTGTTCTGATATTTTTAATTATCGAAATTCGGACAAAATTTTTGGAAATTTTTCAACCCTATCAAAAATAAAGTTTTTTTTAGCGAAAATTTAGAACTGGCCGATTTCTTAACAATTTTCAAATCAACGCAATTGCATTACTTCCCCAAGCTTTATATAAAGGTCATGTGATTTTCAATTTTGTTCTTTAAAATTTTTTATATTGTTTTGTTTCAATATCATATTTATTTATAAATCGATCGAAATTTCTCTAGTAAGTACATTTTATACTTCCGAGATTTCAATTTTAATACAAAATTATGTCACAATAAAATATTGTATCGAAAATCATGGTTTGTATGATGAGTGATGAGGTCTTGGTACATACATTATACACAGAAGAAAGGTTTCCCATGTGCTCAAATTCATCATGGAATTATTTCTTCAGGCAAAATAGAGAAGAAGATTAATAAGGATTCCATTAATGTTCATAAATATAAGGTCAAGTTCCTTTTTGTGGAATATAGACAAAGAAAAATGATCAATTCAAATATGAAAACACCCAACCATATTCAGTAAACAATTCGAAAATTCCTAACCATCAATTTTTTAATAGGAAAAATTGCCGAGTAAAACTTTTATAAAAAAACATGTATTGTTTTCCACTAGTTAATTTTTTTCTTGATATGCAAACCCTAAAGCTGAAGAAGCGAATTGTAAAAATATGAATTTTTCCAACACTTTTGGTTCCCGTATGTAAAATTCGTTGTACTTTTTTGATTTTTCAGAACTTTTTGATTTAATTTGTAACATTTATACATACTCAAGTTTTCGCCCATAGTGACTGTGAAGTTTTGAAATTTTGATTTTTTCTGGATTTTTCTTAAGATAAAGATAAATTCATCCTCAAATGGCTACAGAACAAAAGATTCTTTCTATCCGTCTCGAACTTAACAATTTGTCTGAATTTGTGAGCACCCGCGAACAACAACGATACAGTTCACCCGTGGAGTTTCATCAGTTGACATGGAACATTAAAGCTGTGCTCCTCCTCGATTCTCTTTATTGCTATGTGCAATGCAACGGGAATGGTTCAAGTCAGATTTAACTTTGTTTTTTTAAATTAATTTTGTTATGCAAAAAAATTAAGAAATTAATTTTTATATTTACACCGGTGTCAAAAACATTTACAGATTGTCCAAAACCTGCATAAATTAAAAAGATCACTTGTTTAGAAAGCAAAAAATCAATTTCTTTTAAAATGTTTCTCTGAGGAAACATTTCTAATTTGATGTTAATTATTTGTTAATAAATATTCAATTGAAATTTTCCAACTCATATGATTTAACACAAAAAATTATATTTTAATATTACAAATGAAACTATTGCAAAAAAAACTATTGATTGAGAAAAGCAAAAAAAAAATAAATTTTTTATAATAATCTCTTTGGAATAAAATAACTATAACACATTATTGATATGGGCTATAACAAATTCTGAAAGTTCTAAAGAATTAGGTTCATCCGAACTTTCTTTTTATCCCTTTTTTTGGATTCTATTTGGTTGCTGATGTTTTAATTATGTCCAGATCAAATATAATTTAAAATTACAATTTTTTATTAATCCTTCGCAACAAAAAGTTTGGATCTTGGTTTTTTCTCGAGTTTATTCTAAAATATGCCGTGTTTGGCAAATTTTTAGCGCCCATAATCGGAATTGGCTAAAAGAGTTACAATCTTTATCAAAAAATAAATTTCTGCGAATTTTTACATTCTATCTAAAAAAATGAATTCAATAAACCTCAAATCGACGATCAAATAAGCAGTTGATGTTGATTCAAGAACAATATAGTAAATGCAATAAAAACCCAATCATCAAAACTGACGGAATGGTATCTATTAGATCAAAATTTTTTCTTATATATTCTTGACCAGTGTTTCAATAATCTCCGTCACCGCACCGCTTCCGTAGTTGAAGTTTATTCAAAAATGGTTGTAAACTCCTTAAAAACTTAGACATCCTTAATAAATTTATTCTTAAATTGTTAATAAAAAGACATGACATTATGACGACATGATACCAGATCCAATGGGTCCGGTCTCTAGTGCATACTGTTCACTTAAATTTCCACCACATTAAGTAATTTACTGCTATATTAAATTATAGAGAATTTATTGTATTCGCATTAAAATCTTTTGGAGCATTAAAAATTAAATTTATTTATTATAAGAGTTTTCGGAATTCTAATGGGTTATGATTAAATAAGCATTCAGTGGGTTAAATACTTCAGAAATCCAAAACTTTTTTAGCTTTTTACTATATTCAATAAATAATGCTTGTTCTAACAAAAGCGAACAATACACAAAACACAATCTTGGCAACATAGAGAAAATTCGTTAAAATAAATTATAAAAATTATTAATTCTTTATTGTATTTTTCGAAAATCAAATTTCGTCCAAAATGATTTTAACGAAATTTTTTATTCACCAATCGATATCGCTCGCCGAGAGTTTAGTTTATGAATAAAAATCCGAGAATTTAAAAGATTAATAATTACAATTTCAATTTTAAAATCACTACCTTTCAAAAATTGAACTTTTTTCGGTATTATTTATTATGTGACAGGATTGAGATTAAATGGAGTTTTGCAAATTTTTACATCAACTTTCAGTGTAATCCATCGGATTATAATTATAAAAAATAAGTATTACTTGATTTAGGAAAAATGAGAAATAATTGCTCATCAATCGTAAATAAGCTATAAATTTAAAATAAGCTATAATTTTTTCCGGCGGCCCTTGTCAGCCCTCGATACAATGAAATTCTTCAAAATAAATGCAAAAAATTGATAAAATTTCTTTAATGAAAGGGCTGAAAGTCTCAAATTTTCTCCGGCGGCCCCGCCGCCACCACCCCTCAATATAATAATTTTTTTAAAGAGAATTTTAAGAATTACTCTGACACTCGTCTGTTCATTCGAAAACTGCGGATAAAATTATTTCAGTGCCGAAAAACCATTGATTTGTTAAAAAATTTCCATTTTTATTTGTTATTGGTGAAAAATTGCTTTTTTGGAAAGTGTCCTTATTTTTTAACCTAAATCCTATTTTTTTACTCAGTTGTCCTTATTTCGGATGTTTGAGGCCTGCTGGGGCCAATTACAATTCTCGACGACAAACGACAAATTTATCTTTGTCTTTCTCATTTGGCGTTTGTCGTCATTGTAATGGCGTTTGTTGTCGGAAATTTGGCGTTTGTCTCCAAATCAGGTCGAAATGTAATTCACCTAACGATAAATCGAGCGAATTCTGATGACAAACGCCAAATATTTGGGGGGGGGNTATTTGTTATTTTAAGAATCCATGTTTATGAAAACCTGTGTCCTTCCGTAAATAATGAAAAATCTGATGCTTATAAAAGTTTTAAACGAAAATTCGAAAAAAAATTTTCGAGCGCTCTCATAATTTTGAGTATGGACCAGGGATTTCGAAAATTGAATTTTAAAAAACGATAGACGATAAATCGAGAGGCCCTAAAAACAATAGGAGAGAAAAAAGATAACGATATTGGCCAAAAAGGCGATAAACGATAGGCGATAAATTTTTTTTCCATATTTTACATTGAATACTTATTTGTCAGAAATTTCCAATTTTTCCAATTTTAACAATTTTGTCTATTGATAATTCTTTAAAAATTAACTACAACAAGTAACTTATATCTGAATCACTGCATAGCAAATTTCGAAGTCCTTGCACTTGCACCCGGCATCACCCGTATGAAAGCCATCGCAATTTAAAGAATATATTTTAGGATTAAAAAATTTAAGCTCAAACAAAGGTGTCCGAATGTAATTTTTTAAATGAAATTCAACAAATTATAAATGTTAAAATGATCGATCCACCCTAAAGTGGGGAAATCCCAATCCCAAATTCCAATTCCTTTTTCTTTTTTTTCAAATTTTTGAATGCAAGAGAACACGTGAGCATATGCTATAGAACATATGAGCACATGCTATAGAAGAGCTGGCTCACGAAAGACCGAAGTCCGCACTTTCCGATGTTTCATTGTAGGTGTTTTGTAATTTGTTTTCGTTTCAGTAATTTTCATCTTAATTTTTCAAAATGATTTTAGGATCATTTAATCATCTGAGTAGTTGCATCAATTAATGAACTTCGCACCAACATATAAACCAAAATTTAGAATTGGTCACTTCATTTCATAAATTGTCCCTTAAAATAAAAATAATAATTTTAATAATTTCTGTTGAATTATTATCAATTCTTTAAAGAGTCAAAAGAGAAAAAGTTGCAGGAAAAAAACTAAATTAATTTTATTGTTAAATTTTGGAGGGGAGGTTGTACTCAATTTTGTCCATAATTTTCATTTTATTTATTAAAGAATAATCATATAAAGTAATACATACTTTGCATTCTACATAGCGGTAAGATCCAGCTCGTAGAGGCTCAAAATAGGAGCTGAAGATGTATAATAATTAATATGTATAATAATGAGTTTAGTAGTTGGAAAAGTAAATTTTAGTTTGAAAATTGCAGTTATTAACCAAAACTCGTACTCGTACTTTGTACCGGCACTTTTTGACCTCTCGTATTTCGTACTCGTACCACCCAAAAAGGCTCGTACTTCATACGTACTCGTACTTTTTTCGTACTTTTCTCGTACCTAGCGAAAAAAAATCAAAAAAATTCAAAAAATTTTATTCTCGAAAATAATTTTTTTTTTTTGAAAAAATCTCAAATATTGATATATTTTTTGTTATTTAATTGACATGAGAATTGAGTTTTTAAGCATTTTCTCTCCATTGTTTCATTTGTGACCAGAAGGATGCAATCAATGTAAGCTGACCATACGTCGGAAAGGTGTCCCGAATTTCCCAAAATGTGTACCCTATAAAAAAGATCGTCAAATTTTTTCGGGTCATTTTGAGGGAAGTCTCTGACGAGCAAAAATATTTCAGCACTAAAGAATAGCCGAAGAAAATTTTGTGAAAAACCTTTTATGAATTCAATGAATATACCTATTAAGAGATGCCGAGGGGCGGCGGTTCCGATAGGGGCCGCCGGAGAAAATTTTTGAAAATTTGAGACCATTTTAATAAGAAAAATTGATCAAAAATTTTGAAAATTTCGCCAAAAGTGCCATTCTTAGGGGTGCTTGTCGGTACGAGTTTTTGGGCAAAAAATGGGGTCGTATTTCGTACTCGTATTCGTACCAGCCCTTTTTGGCTCCTCTTACTTCTTACTCGTACCTCGTACCACCCTCTTTGGATCCCTCGTACTTCGTACTCGTACTCGTAGTACGAGTATGAGTACGAGTACGAATTACGAATACGAGTTCCGAGCACTGCTTGCGAGGAGACTCGCTCTACAAACAAGGGCCGAAGTGCATGGAATTAGAAAATTTCAAATGCGATTTTCTTCAACTTCGGATCTAATAAATGATAAAATTTTGGATGAATGGATGTGTAAAAACATTGATGCTAGCGGATGGAATAGACATGAGCCAGTAGACACTTCAAAAATTTATCGAGCCACCTTTATCAAAGTGACTCTTATTTGGAAGAATACGGTATTCAATTTTAATGGATGCAAAATGCTCCCCAGAACAATGAGTTTTCAAAAAGTACTTATAGTTGTTGTATTTATAATTAAATATATTTTTGCACTGAATTGAACACAGGCGCCTTCTACAGGCCGAAAGAGGGACTTGGTCTTTTTTTTTTGCTATACCCTGCACCCTGTCGGCGGTATTCCCCCATTTCTGGGGTTGCCAGTTGGGCCGGCTAACAACCCAAGGGTTGTTCAACTACAGTAGTAGTTGTGGTGTACAGATGGTCGTACAGTAAGTAGTCTTTCACCATTTGCTTCGCATCACCGCTAGGCTAATGGCTACTCGGTGAAGGGATATGCTTCCCACGGGCTTGAGTAATGAGTATAGGTCTGACACGGCGATGAGATTCGAACCCACGTCCCGGGATTTTTGTCCCATGTGATAGACCACTACACCACGCCGCCGACTATTTCCATCATTTTGCAGAAATGTAACCATAGTAAAATACAATTAATGATTATTTATCATTATTAAAAATTAAAAAAATATATATTATATCTTTTCCAACCCAACCAAATTAAAAAATATATTAAAATGATTAAAAATGCAGTAATTGATATAAAATAATTTTTTGATTTTTTATTGTTCTCTCTTAACTGTTAATAAATCCACCTCGCATCATTTTGCAGAAATGTAACCCATAGTAAAGAGCCAAATTTTCGGAAAGGCCGTAGCCAGAGCTGGAATCGGAGCCAAAATTTTTGTGAACCCGGAGCCGGAGATGGAGCTGGAACCGATAAAATTTTCGACAAATCTAACTCCAGCAGTGATTTTGGATCCAGGTATATTTTGAAGGCAAAACCCATCAATTTTTTAGAAAAAAACTTCATTTTTCAAATAAGAATAATAATTAATTTTAATCCGAAGAATTAACAGTGAATGATTTCATAAAATCCGTAAATTGTATCTGTTCTTTTTTCATAAATAAACTATAAATATCAATTGACCGCAAAAATTGCATGAAATAAAATAAAAAGATAAAATATCTAAAAAATAAACTATTCGCAATATACTAAATTTCATTCTCAAATCTTTAAATTTGAACTTTGTTGATTAAAATAATTGAAAACAAATTTATGTTATTTACTTAATTTGATTTAATTTCGATGCAGATAGCTAGCTCTTTGATTTTTCTATATTTCTATAGATATTTTATCTTTTTTTAGATCTTATTAAAGGTTCCATTTTTAGTCCAATTTATTTTTTCAATTTTGAAATTAATAGAATAATGGAAATGAAAACAAGCTTTATTGAATATAATCAATTAAAAAAATAAATTTATTATTTTATGATAAATTGCGATATTCCGAAATTTTTCGGATAATAATTTATTGTTTTCTAATTTTATTTGCCCTTCTTTGATCCCGCAGCAATTGATAAAAATTATAATGCATAAAATATTAAAATCATGTCAAATAATTTTATGTATAGGTTAAATTTTTAATATTCTTACCCTCATGGATCAGGCCATAAAATTTCACGTTGTCGAGCATATTTTGTTTAGTTATCTTGTAAATGGAATGAGGAAAAACTTGGAAATATATAAGAAGAATTANTTTTCAATCTACCTAAGAAATATTTTTTAAACGCAATTTTTCAAAAGGTTTTAGCAAAAATTTAAATTAATTTTTATATTAGGTCGTCAGATAAAAAGTTCGCTTTTTTTGGTATATACGCTAGTATAACTCCATAAAGTACGAAACAAAAAATTACAAATTTCAGAAATGATACATTCATGATACTTTCATATGTCCTCTACATTTTTTACTTTTTGGACCAATTACCATTGCTATTGAAATTTTCATTGCTTGCTTGTTTACTTTGTTATATAGAAAAACCCCATAAAAAACTCACAACAATAATATATTTGTTTAATAAAAAAATGCCACAGTAAAAATTTTATCCAAAAAATTAATAAAATAACATCATAGATAAGGAAGGCTTATATGCTAATCCCCAAAATAACAATAGAAAACAAATGTAAATTTAACTAACAAAATCAATGGTTTGTCGTAAAACTACTAAGCATTCCGATGGGTGTGCATTTCTTCGCCACACAGTGATTTTGGACCATCTTACAATCGCATTTTATCCCAGTGGGAAATTTGATCACAGCCGAGCCGCCAGACTTCTTCCTCTTATTGCAATAGGCATCCCAATCCTTCTGTTGTTTGCCTAAATGGCATAATTAATAATTTAGAATAAAAATAAATTTTTAAATGCTAACGTGGATCCAGCTTGGGCACCGGCTTACTAGACCCTGGATTTTTAGTCTGGGGCATTAAGGAAACCGAAATTATCATGCAAAGAATAGCAAGAATGACAAATTTCGGGTTCATTGCCTTGGTTACCATGCTGATGAATAAAGAATAAAATTGCTCAAAAAAGTTTGTATTTTGATACCCAAAAAGCGAATAAATCTTTCAGTTCCAACTTCCTTAAATATTCGTTTGACACTCAAAAAATCATTTGCCCTTAGTTATCTTATTAATGCCGAAAATAGAAGTGTCCTTAAAAGAGATTTTAGAACCCATCATATTCTTCGTCTGTTGTTGCTGTCATTTGTTGGTTTGGTTAAAACCAAAAATGGCAAATGTATTCAGCTTCTGTCTCTTGTTTAGGATTAAACTATTTTTTAAATTCATTTATTGCTATATGAATGAAGCTCACAAAAGATCAAACGACAAATTATTAGAAGCTCTTCAGGAAAATAAAGTAGATGTTAACCTAAAAACTGACATTGTAAATGAAAACTATAATATGAAAACTATGAGTAAATTCATACATCCACAAAAAATAAGATGTATATGACGTGTGTGAAGATACACTGCACCAAAAAATACTCAACTATATGTATCATTATGTACAAATACTCGAAATCTTCTCAGAATGCTAAGGGCCACGTGCTGGACCTGCTCTTGACCTCTGTTTGTGTTCCTTTTTATTATTTCGTTTTTATATTATTTTTAGTTGGTCCATTTTGCTCGTTTTTTAATTATATTAAAATTTTAAAATATTTATAATTATATTTTTTTATGAGTTGATTTGATGATTTGATTTATCTGCCACAACCAAATGTTGGGCGTGTCCAGGAAATGCACAAACAAAGAATGCAAATAATGAAACAAATAAAAACAAACGTGTTTGTCAGATCATGATCCGGGGGTAAGCCTTGTGAGGTATGGAGACAGATTGATCGAGTCTAGAAGCTTAGCGAACAACTCTAAGGTAGATTTTCTGATACTGTTAGGAAGCCGCCCAGATATAATCTGGGAACTCTTACAAAAAAAGAATTATGTCTTATTTGGTTGGTTGCAAAAGTAGGGAAATTTTTGTATTCATCGTTTCTAGTGATCGTTCTTTTGAAGAGTAAAGTATTTTTGCAATCATTATAAATATAACTGTGTATAATTTTATGAAAGTGAATAATTTTAGGGGGGTAGAGGGTAGCCATAAAGAAAACACTTAGATTTTTTATTTTAAACATATATGTTATTAATATTTCTTATTTTTTAAAAAATAAATGGGTTTTCTCGTGGCCCCAACCCAATGTATATTATTTTTAATCGAAATTATTCGTCATGTTGTTCAAGCTAGAATCAAACATTTCAGTCTATTTGAAAAGTATACATTTGTGGAATGTCGTTATAAAAAAATAAAAATGGGAGTTACAAAAAATCAAAATCCAAACGCTTTTCAAAAACTTTTTTAACGATTGCTTGACTTTTTTTTTTGCTATGAAAGGTCTAAAATTTAAAAAAAAGATAAAATGCCAAAAATCTTAATATTTTTAAAAAAATTCTCAAATGACAAAATAGATTTTCGTGCTTATTTCGGCGTTCTGATCCCGGTAGCGAATGTCCGTTTATTTTTTCCATTTTTAAATATTAACGGCAAAGTAATATTCTAATACCTATGTAACAAAAAATAAGAGGAAGGGACTGTAGGTGAGTGCTGGGGTGAAAATAAAATAGGTGAGTGCTGTATGATTTTTGATTTTTTAATGCAAAATTTTTTATTGTTGGGCTCGCCTCGGCGAGCCCAATATTAAAAAATTTGCATTAAAAAATCTAAAAATCATCCAGCCAGCACCTATTGAACATTGCTTTGTTGCTTTGGCCTAAGCCCCCCACGGAAAGCCATAGATAGCCGGGTATCGAGAAAATTTAAACTATAGGGGATTAAAAATGGAAAAAAACGAACGGACACTTCGCTACCATCATGATGCGGTATGGAAATAGTACGGACACTTCGCTACCGGGTAGCGAAGTATCCTTTTACCGTAGAACGGTACGGTACGCCAGGTCTCTATGTTCACTAGCTTATGATCTTTCTTTCCACTCCAGATTTGCTTAAAAAGGTGTCTAGTGAAGAGAAATATGGAGTATAAATTTATTCGATATATTTATAGTGTTTTGCAAGCATTTTAAAGTGCGCATGTTAAAAGTTGATGCTGAATCTAATGATATAAAATTATTTCCCGAAACTCCTACAAAAATGTCGAAAAAAGTCAAAATTATTTAAAATTCATGGTTTTCCGACTTTTTTCCATATTTTTCAGCATCAAATTCTGCACAGTTTAGTCTTTTATAGTCTTGGTGTAAAATGTCTAACAAAAAAGTTTTTTATGACTAGTATTTCTTTTTGATATTATTACTGATACGCCCTTTTTGATGGTATTATAGGAAAAGACAGAGCACCTAAAAAAGTGGGGTAAGAAAAACTATACGT
Organism: Rotylenchulus reniformis; assembly: GCA_001026735.1. Lineage (NCBI taxonomy): Eukaryota > Metazoa > Nematoda > Chromadorea > Rhabditida > Hoplolaimidae > Rotylenchulus > Rotylenchulus reniformis. The sequence goes on along the minus strand of LDKF01002710.1, from coordinate 4,641 downwards.
AACCTAACAGCATTTGATTTTGCATTTGCATAACATTGCATTTTATTTTTGGTTTTTAGGCCATTCTGAGCTCGCAGAAAAACAGCATTTGTCTTATATTCTGATGCAAAATTTTAGAAGATTATTTAAGAAAATATTAATAAATTTATCGGTCTTCAAAAATTAATGAATATTATTGAATTCATCAGCCCTTTTTATAACTTCACTTTTGTTGAATTAAAAAAAAATTATATTTGATTTTTTCTTGTTTATAATTATAATTTGGACATGGCTGGTTGAATGAATTTTTTTCTCAATTAATCTTTTTTAATCTTCATGTCTTTTTGGCATTCTTATACGGGTTATATGTTTTAGAATCCATGCTAATCGTTTGGGCACAAAGTGCAAAAATGAAAGTACCTATATATTTTTATAGATCTGACGAAAAAACTGTCTTAACTTCTTAATGTTCGCAATCATGGAAATTCCTATTTAACCTCCACTGCTCCATGAAAGCCGTTTTTCACCGATGAAAATCTAGGGCACGATAGGCCTCATTTATTATTGAAAGCCCAACTCTGTGAATATCAGATGTCGTTATATATTTTGCAACACACCTTATTATTTTCTAATGCCCCTAGTATGTAGATTAAGGTTTTAAGGAGAGTATTCCATCTGATGAAGGAAAAATATAACTCATAAATAGTTGTGCTCAAAAATTTATTTGTTTAATTTTATAATGAATTTTTAAAATCACTACTTATAACTGACCAAAAAATTAAAAACTAATCAAATATGTATATGGGTAAGTGGGCCCTTACTTCCCCGTTCCAAAAATTGGTTTCGATATTTCGATTTCGATTACATAGGTCTGCTATGCGTGAAGTTAGTGAAGAAGAGAATGGGAATTGGATGGTATGGAGTGAAGGCCAGAGAAATGCTCTCTATTCTTGCGGTCTCTCATCGTCTTTAGCCGACTTTGCTTGCACTCCCCATTTCCTCTATTCCCTCTTCCACCTCCTTTATTTTCAAATTATTTTATATTCTTCAATACATTTTCAAAAAAAATATAATAATTTTGGTCATAAAACTATTTTTTCTAAATTGATTTTAAGCAATTTTTTTAATCAAAAATAAATTTTTATAATGAATTATGAACTAAAGAATTCGTAAAAATATTGGATATAAATTTTCAAGCATTCAATAATATAAAAATTATAGAAGTGATTTTTTAAAAATATTATTGTAAATTTATTCTAACATTCTTCTGCGATAGGGACGGCCTGAGTAAATTTAGAAATTTAGACCTTTTTTCTTAAGAAAATTGATCATTTTTTGGTTTCGCGCCGGAGAATCGACCATTTTCTTAGAAAAATTTGGTCGTGTTTAAATGATATTTACAATAAAGTTCACTGTATGGGTTGCCCGGCCGTCCTGATAGGGGCGGCCTGAGTAAGTTTTGAAATTTAGTATTCTAAAGAAAAATGGGTTTTTTTGGATAAATTTCTCAAAATGCCAAATATAAGGACAAAATAAGGACATGGCTCGAAAATAAGGACATCTTTCATCATTCACACATTTCATCTTTGCAACACCGAGAACAGTAGCAATATATATCCATGCTGTTAGTTCTTGTGTGAAAGTTTTTCCCCTTTAATCGATGAGAATATTTGGGAAATTGCTTTTTCGATATTGCTAGTCAACTGTTTGAATTCGTTACGGATTAATTGCTTGAATCCACAATCCTTGGACAAATTCTAAAAAAAATTTAAAAAATACAGATCATTTGTCAAATCCAAATGTACAAATATTTCTGATTTATAATAACAAATAGGCATTTGTTAATAATTCAGAATCTCTACCTGAGTTTTGAATTTCGGAACAAAAAAGTTTTTTTAGAAAAAAAAAGTTATGGCCAAAATAAATTATAATGGCCATATTTTGCTGTGGAGAAATTTAAATGGGCTCAAAGGTTTTTTCCATGACCTCAGAATCATTCAATGCATATAGTTAAACCGAGAATAACCATTGGGACACAAATATCGGAACATGCTAATCCGCAAACCTGGTATTCCTGTACCGCCTCCAATTTGCCGGTCGCCATATCCAGTTTGTACACCTTGCAATCTTCGAACTGCTTTTCTGTCACCGATTTGCCCGATTTCCATTGACTTTTATTTCTATCGAAACATTGCGTCGTAAGCCCACAAAGGCCGCTCACTTTTCTCGGCAATTGCAATTTGATGTTTGTAATGTCTTTGGGATATATCAGTTCGGCTTTCCAGACTCCTTTTCCGCCCTCTTCTTTACATGATATTTTGACTTCGCACAGAATGATTTTACGGTCCGAAGCAGTTAAAGCTAATTTTTCAACTTCCAATTCAACAGTGATTTCATCCTCACTAGTGATCATTGTTGGTAAGAATATGGTGAGAAAAATGATGGTGCTCAGTATAATGGATGACATTTTTTGTGTTTTGCTAATCAGCTTAATCACATGATGGTTGTTAAATCTACCATCACCTTTTGAAAAAATATTTTCTTGTCAAAAATAATTAAAAAGTTATCTCAAGGGTACCCAAATGTACTGAACCGATTCTGATATTAGATTAGTCATATGATCTTATCAAATCTATAATATTTCAATGGAAAATATTATTTTAAAAATTTATTTGCTAATTTGAAGAGGACCTTTTAAATCATGAGGCCCTTTTAGTCAAATTAAAAAAATATATAAATTTTTGAAAAAAATTTCAAAAATGGTCGTCCCACTATTGTTTTTGAGCCCTAGAATCAAAATAGTAATAAAATTGGAAAAATTCTATCGGGTCTTAAAAATTTAAAGATAGCAATCAAATACACATCAGATGAAATCATATAACATATTAAAGCTAAATGTTATTAAAAATATCATGAGATCATAGATTAGATTAAATCATATAGCAAATCTTTTGTTCTACTTACCTATCTAAATCTCCCAATAAAACATTCCAACTTTACT
>LDKF01002708.1:0-14403 GCA_001026735.1 Rotylenchulus reniformis | reverse complement strand
GACGTCATCTTTAGGGGTGTATTTTAGTAATTTTAATTTTAGCTGTCCGGCATAATATTTACCATACATCATAATTTTGAATATAAAAAAATTTTTGGTTCGCTAATGAATAAAAAAATTCTTTTTAGTATTTTTTGTCTGATAAATAGTGTTAAAAAATAATTTCGTCACCGGGACTCGAACCCAAAAGAATGGAGACTGTAGTCTGCAACACTATCCACTAGGCTACAAGTACATATATGCGAATGTATGACATTTCTGACTGATTGTTATGCAAATTTTCTCCCTCAAAAAATTGAGTCGAAAAATAGTACCCCCCTCTTCAAAACTGAGGTTGAAATACAAATCCCCCCTCTGCAATTAGCCCCCCTGCAATAGACCCCCCTCTGGAGGGGGGTTGAAAAATAAATCCCCTGGGGGTCTAATACAGGAAATACGGTATTTGTTTTTACAAAATTTGTTTGTACGTATTTAAATGTTTGATTACCGTCGTTTTTCGGATGGTTGCATGGTAAACCATTTATTTCTTCTTTGCACAATTTCAAGGTTGAAAGCGCAAGTTTGTATTCTTTTTTGCAATAATATTTTTGGTGTTCTTGATCGATTGGATAATTTTCCCGAATGTCATATTTATTTCGATATATGTAGGATATGTTGTCATCTAAAAGCGTATTTTGGATAATTACCCGGCTCATGTACTAAGGTGCCACGGAACTGGTAGTGAGCGGAACCCAGCTGGAAAGCAAAACTCGAAACCCGGAACAAGTGGTGCTGGGACGTTAAAAAAACCGCCAAATGATGTAGTCTGGCCGAAAACTTTTTTTGTTAGACTTGTTATACAGAAAGTAAAAAGCAAAATTGTGCAGAATTTTATGCTCTATCTGCTGATATTTTTAATTTTTCAAAATTCGGCAAAAAGGTCGAAATATCCCCTAAAAACCCTATTTTCGGTATTTCGGAAAAATTTCGAACTATTTGGCCGAACTTCGAAAATAAAATCAGCATAAAATTCTGAATTTTTCCTTTTATACATTTTGGCTAAGAAGTCTAACAAAAAGTTTTCGACCAAACTGGAACATGTGGCGGTTTTTTTAACGCTCCATGTGACGATTTTAAGCGGTAACGACCTAGCACCGGAACAAGTTTTTTCACCACTTTTAACCCAAACAATTTTAGGATTCCTGTGAAAAAAACAAACAAAAAATCTTGAAATTTTCAGAAAAGGAAGTAATCGACTTTTGACTTTTTTAAAGATATTTTCAACAAATTTTCAAGGCAATACACAAAATCAGACGCATTTTTACAAACAATTTCCTCAAATATTCTTTTAACTCCGGTTCCCATCGTCTAGAAAATGTTCCTTTTTGCAATTTTACCTAGAATTATTTCTTAAAAAAATTATGATACTTTACCTTTTTTAATGAAACAAAATTTTTCATTAAAATTTCCAGTAAAATCATCTAAAAATTACTTCCATAATTTTTGACGCTGAATCCGAATCTGACAACCATTTTGACGTAGTGCGTCATCTGACGTCATTTTTTCGACGTTGACGTCAAATTTTTTTTAAATCAAAAAATGAATGTCAGCATCAAAGATGGTATAGAATGAAAATAAAAAATAAATAGAAAATTTTTTGGGATATTTTGGGTAAAATGGAATCAGAACCGGATTCTGCGTCAAAAATTATCACATGGAAAAAACTAAAAAAATTTTTAGCGTTAACGCCAAAAGGTGACGTCAAATGACGCAATAGGTCGTCAAAATGCTTGCAGATTCTGATTCATTGTCAAAACTTACCTTAGGGAAAATGGAAAATGTAGGTAATTTAAAATAAATTTCCAAAATTTTATTTGGGGGGGGGGGTAAAAAGGATACCTTAACTAGGAAAGTACCAGAATTACATTTTTTAACACCCAATTTGAAAATTTCATATCGTTATTTTCACTATTTTTACGGGTGTTTTGCAATTTTTGCCGGTATTTTTCCAAGCCCTAATGATGACAACAATTTGTGATAGGGCATATAACCCCCATGTTGAGTCATTTGGTCAAAAAGTGCAAAAATGGGTACTCTTGCAGTTTACGTGCCCATTTTTTCCAAAGATGTTTTTCCCCGTAAATTCATCTGAAAATGTCACTTTTTGACGTTGACGTCAAAAATATATTTTTTTGAAAAATCAGCCAAAAATAACTTTCCTATGGTAATTTTTGACACTGAATCCACTTCTTAAGTCCATTTTGATGNTGACTTCAGATGATGAATTACGTCAAAACAGATGCCTTTTTCAAAAAAATATTTTTGACGTCAACGTCAAAAATGTCATTTTTAAAAAAATTCAACGTCAATATTTTTGACGCATTACGTCAAAGTGGACGTTAAAATTGGATTCAGCGTCAAAAAATACCATAGGAAAGTTATTTTTGGCTGATTTTTCAAAAAAATATATTTTTGACGTCAACGTCAAAAAGTGACGTTAGATGACGCATTACGTCAAATTGGACGTCAAAATCGGATTCAGCGTCAAAAATTACCACCAGTGAGCCATTTTCAGATGAATTTACGGGGGAATTTTTTTTTTGGAAAAATATTTGGAAAAAATGGGCACGTAAACTGCAAGAGTACCCAAAAATGGATAGCTGGCGCTAATATTAAAAATGTCTAAGAATCAAAGAAAATTAAAATGTCTAAAAACAAAAAAAAATCTCTAAAATATCTATAATATCTATTTGATATTAAAAATAAAATAAAAAATTTGAAAAATTTTAAATCGAATTTTTTTATCATTTTTATTCTACAGTATGTGTAATTTTATTCAAAAATAATTCGTCAATCATAAGCAATTTATATTACTCAAAAAATGAATGACTTTTAATTTATATTATTGGTCAAAAAATAAAATAAAAATTGTAGATGGCATCAGATCTTCAGATACCGTATTCTCTCTAATATAAGTCTCTAATTCTCTCTAATCTTATATTTTTCAAACCAGCTCAAGGGGGTGTCTTATATTAGAGAAGTGTCTTATAATAGAGAGGTGTCTTATATTTTTCGAACCTACTCCAGAGAAATCTTATTAGTTAAACGGGTGTATTTTTAAACATCTTTTCGAAAATTTTAATCTTAAAATCAATTTCTAGGAAACTAAATTACAATTCCAATTTGAGATTTTTTGAGACCTTTAAAAAAACTGATAAATTTGATCCCACTTCGCACCACCTCCCCTATTTAAAAAAATATAAATTTGACCCCACTTCGCACCACCCCTCCTACTGCGAATTCCGTTCCCACCTACCGACCTCTGGACCCTTCCTCCCCAGTCACCCCGCCGGGTACTCCTGCGAAGTCCCCTCCTCCCTTAATACCAACTGAAGTGTATTTTGGCCATAACTTTTTTTGCAGTGGTCAATTCAATTTGACATTGGTTTATTCTGAAGCTGTTTTTTTGCTCTATTTTTTGATAACATTCTAGATTGGGCTGAGATAAAACAAATCCCTAAATGACGGATATCCGATTATAGAGATGTCCATAGCAGTTTTTCGAAACTTATTTGGCTTAACAAGGAAGCCATGCTGAAGGCCACATTTTCTACTGACTTTGTAGGCCTTCATCTTCACCATTTTCTTCATCAGTTATTCCTACATCAATTAAAATTTCTTTTGTCTTTCATTTTGAGCTGAAAAAATCATTGTAAAATAATAATTAACTTTAATTTAAGACAGGCGTTCATAAATTGTTTATTTCATAATAAGTCAAATAGAAAAAATAATGATCGAGGGAAAAATTTGTGGGAGTGTCTTATATTAGAGAGGTGTCTTATATTAGAGAGAATAGGGTATCTGAAGATCTGATGCCATCTACAATTTTTATTTTATTTTTTGACCAATAATATAAATTAAAAGTCATTCATTTTTGAGTAATATAAATTGCTTATGATTGACGAATTATTTTGAATAAAATTACACATACTGTAGAATAAAAATGATAAAAAATTCGGGCGATTTAAAATTTATCGAATTTTTAATTTTATTTTTAATATCAAATAGATATTATAGATATTTTAGAGATTTTTTTTTGTTTTTTTGACCTTTTAATTTTATTGGATTTTTAGACATTTTGTAATATTAGCGCCAGCTATCCATTTTTGTACTTTTCGACCAAATGACATAGCATTTCCGGCTTCATTCTTTCCATCTTTCCAACAATATTTTTCCAACCTCTAAAGCTCTTTGGACCCTTAAGTTCATGGGCCAACTAAAATAATCTCGAAGCTCTCTAAAAGACCATAGGACCGTTAAATTGGACTAGAATTAATTTTGAGTTAATTTTAAATTATTTTTTACGGTTTTTCTACTTTAGACATTTTTGCATCTTCGTCCATTTTGGTTTTTTTTGGTATTGATATTGATTGACATGGCACCGAAATCAATCTTTAACAATAAACAAACCTCGCTCGCAGCCGAGGCTTATACAATATGCATCAATGGTTGCTTTAAAAAGAACTGCATCCGCATGATGAAAAAAATCACCAATAGGGTCTGGGTCGTTAACCGTGCAATTGAAATCTGGCAAATAAATTTTTTATTATTATGTTTATGCGGTGCTGGATCGATATAAAAAAAATCAAAATGGGCGTTTTTTGAAAAATCTTCAACAACTTTTTTAAAAGATTGCTTGAAAAACTTTCAGCGACAATGTTGTGTAGAATTTTATCAGTGTTGTCCTGATCCACCAAATTATGATCTGATCCATGATCTGATCCTGATCTGATCTGATCCAAGTTCCTGGATCAGATCAGGATCAGATCATTTTTGAAATCCCAGGATCAGATCAGATCACGTCCGGATCACTTTTTTTCGAGTGATCCGAAAATGATCCAATTTTTCAAAATTTTTGCCAAAAAATTGATTTTTTTCCCAAAATTTTCGTCAAAATTGGATTTTTCCCCAAAATTTTCGTCACAAAATACAATGTTTCCCAAAAGTGTTCTTTTTTTGAAATTTAGGATTTTTGGATAAAATATTCAGAATTTTTAGTAAAAATCAGGGCACAATATAAAATTGAATAACATACATATTGCTCCTGTGATTAGTAGTGATTTCCAATTAAATTTTAAATTGGGGGAAAAAGTTTTTAAATTGGGGAAAATAACCAGATAGGAGGGATATGGTTTTTCGTTTTTAAACTGAAAATTTTTCTCAACCAGCTCACAAAAATGCCTTAAAAAGACCAACTTTCTTGAGAAAAAAATGTCTGATCAAAATTTTTCTTCAGTGTCCCTATCGAGATCGCCAACAATTAAATTTTCAGTATTACCGTAAAACCTGTATTAGAACACCCGGGTGTTATATTTTTCAATACCTCCGCAGAGGGGTGGTCTATTTGAGGGGGGTGTTCAAATTCAGGGGAGGGTGTTATATTTTTCAACCTCAGCCATGAAGAGGGGTGCACTATTTTTGAACCCTAAAATCTATTCCAGAATGAGGTCCACAAGCGAATTTTTTCCGAAAATTCTTAAGAAAATTGAAAAAATCTTCAAAATTTTGCCAATTTCTTAAGAAGCTCGAAAAAATCTTCAAAATATTTCGAAACCACTAAAAATGAGGTCCTTGATCAAAATATACCCCTAAGAATGAGGTCCTAGAGCAAAATACACCCCTAAAAAAGAGATCCTGGGGCAAAATACACCCCTAAGAATGATGTCCTTGACCAAAATACACTACTAAAAATGAAGTCATGGAGCAAAATACATCCTAAGAATGAGGTCCTAGAGTAAAATACACCCCTAACAACGGGATTCTGCGAAAGAAATGGCCCTAAAAAATTTTACCAAGATGAGAATAAATCTGGTTAAATCCAGAAAGCAAAATAATCGAACAACGCGGCGCTAAAGAGGTAAAGGAAATGAAAATTTTATGAATATTTTTCATTTTCTAGGTCTCTGTATTATCCGCCGGAAGTGAAAAAAACGGACTTTGACAGCGGTGATTCCATTGAATTTTGATTTTTTTTGTTTTCCCTTATATAAAAATAAAAATTTTGAATAGAATACCCGGGTGTTCAAATGCAGGGGGGTGTTATATTTTTCAATACCTCTGCAGAGGGGTGGTCTATTTGAGGGGGGTGTTCAAATGCAGGGGGGGCGTTCTAATACAGGTTTTACGGTATCCAAAAGCGACTTTGGAAAATTCTATTGAAAAAATTAAAATGAATATTAAAAAAAAGACAAAAAAAATTAAAAAAAAACAGAAATTTTTGCTCATCTCTATCCCCGAATTTCCTATCCCCGTCCCCGACTGGGCCATCTCCGATTCGTCCTCGAATTTTCTCAACTTCTACCCGTGTGCAACTCAATTTTGAATAATGAAATTGACCACTTACATCAATGGTTATATGCGAAAATAAACAAAGATTATTTTTTAAAATTATATTTCATGTTATATATAGTCAATTTATATTAGAAATTACCTCATTTTTCAAGCGGAAATTTCTGGTTGGATCATTTTTTGGTGATCCGGAATGATCTGATCTGATCTGATCCAGATCATGATCCAACGTGATCTGATCTGATCTGATCCTGATCCCAGGGGTCGGATCAGATCAGATCATTTTTGATGATCCAGACCCCTGGATCAGGATCAGATCAGATCATTTCCAAAAAAGGTGGATCAGGGACAACACTGAATTTTATGCTCTATTTCTGGTATTTTTAGCATCTCGAAATTCGAACAAAAGGTTCGCAATTTTCGCGAAAAACTCCATTTTTCCGATATTATCGAAAATGTTCGATATTTTCGAAAATGTTCGAAAACTAAAAATACCAATGGATAAAGCATAAAATACCGCAACAATTTGTTTCTCATCCTTTGACCTAGCAAGCTTTAAAAAAATTTTTGAAGAATTTTTTGAGTTTTGATATTTTTTATATAATGACATAGAACTGTTTATACTATTATGCAAAATAAATCTATTTTAATCTATTTTCAAATCCGAAATGTAATTTTTTACCTATCATCTATTTTTTGTATTCTCAAAAAATAAAAACGATGGAGATGATCCCCGACATCTTTAAATTGAAAAAAATGAAAATTTTAGAAATGCTGAAATCTTGGGATTATATAGCTGTAAATAAAGCTTGAAATCTTTTTTTACTGATTTTTTTTAAAGCGATTTTCTGTAATTGTTTGATGCATTCGACATTTTCTCCTGCATAATGGATAAAAGTAAAAAACAGGCGGGGAGATGTCGCTAGAAAAGCTACTATGTAGTTCTTTAAAAAATTGTCCATCGTGGCCGGTCTAACCAAAAGCAGAATTTTATACTCTACCTCCAGGTATTTTCAATTTTTTAAGTTCTGCAAAAAAAGTTAGAAACTTTATCTTCTGATATTTCTAATTTTTTGAAATTCTGCCAAAAAGCGTAATTTTTGTGAAAACCCTTTATTTTTATATTCCTGAAAAATATCGAACTTTTTGGCAGATTTCGAAAAAAAATAAACCTGTAAACAAGGCATAAAATTCTGGCTAATTTTGCTTTATATATTTTTTGGCCAGTAAGTGTAAAAACAAAATTTTTGACCAGCCGACCCCCTTTGGTCATTTTTTTAACGGGCAGGAAAATTAGTCAGCGGAAAATCCGTCAGTGAGAAAATTCGTCAGTAGGAAGGTATAAAATGTAAAAATAGCAAAAAAGGTATAAAGTAATTTAATTCTTAAAATTAATAAATGCTGACAAAATAATGATGAAAGGTTATTAAATGTGTAATTAATTTTAATATAAAGAAAATAGAAATTAAATAAAAAAATTAAACAAAAAAATCATTAATGAATAAACAAATGTAAATTTAAAAATTATCAATATAGTGAAAATTGCCCTTAATATAGTGAAAATTGAAAATTGCCCCCGGCTGCATTTATCCGTTTTTGAGAAATAGATAATTTCTAAATAATTTGATTTATTTTTTTAACTATTTTGTCACCTTTTTAGTCTTTCCGCCATTAGTAATTTAGTAGTATTCAGTCTGTTTGAGTTATGTTATCAGTTTTTGTAATACCCATTTTGATGAGTCATTTTTTTTGTAATAACCCAGCACCCTAGAAAACAATCGCTTCAAAAATTTACAACAACTGCAAATTGGAAGAACAAGAAATTCAATACTAATGGCACCGATTGTAGGTACTTACATTCTGGCTCTGTAGTCGGTGTGATATCAGCGGAGGTGGTGGTGTCAATGGCATTGTAGGGGAGTAGAAATGGGAAAAGAAAGCGAAGAAGGAGTTGGAAAACAAGTGGCATTTTTGCTAGAATCAAGACATTTAAAATGTTGAATAGAATGCTATATATGTAAAAGAGCGCATGGGGGTTGTGCCAGGATGCTAGGTTTGAGTCCCAAGCAGGGTTGCCTTTTCGAAACCATTAAAATACGGCATTTATCTTTTTTTCGCGGCAAAAAATACGGCAAAAATACGGCGAGATTGGCAAAAATACGGCAAATGCCGTATAAATACGGCTGTTAGACAACACTGGTCCCAAGCGCCAAAATTTAGGTAAGAAACAACTTGCATTTTAGTTTCTTTATGTAATTGGATAGAGCCAAAAATTAGCTATAAATAAAAAAGATATGGCCAAGATACATAATCACACCTATTGGCGAAATTCTGACTCGAGTGATTGTCATGGCCATATTTTTTGCAATGGGCCAATTCGGATGTCCTTATAGGTTTGGGAGCTATCTAGCTTTTGCCATCGAGAGCACTTTTCTAGGGTATTCAAAAGGCCCGGAACTCAAAGGTCCCTTGACACCAATCTATGTAGTTTTTTTCTAGTTCGCGATTGCACCGAGTTTTAACAAATGGGGCCTAAATAGTGGAGGAGCAAAAAATCGAGACAAGGCTAATGCGTGACTCCATTTGCGGAGCATGTTATAATTAGACTTCAAACAGTACAGTAGTTCGATAGGTACATATTTTTAACTAATATACTATATAATGAGAAATTTTCGTTGGCGCTTTTAGAAGAATTTTTTTTATAATTGCTCAACTAATCACTAATATTACTGGGTGTACTATTGAGAATTGAATTTTGGACAATTAAAAAAACTATTTTTCAAAAATTTCTAATTTATATATTGTTGGTTAATCGTTCTCCTATTTTCTCCCCTTCTAAACAGTGGTATGGATTCTACATATTCTATATTGTTTTAGAAGGCCTTGGATGGTCCATCCCTTTCCCACGGGGCCAAAATGTGATGATTCACTTGAGCCACAGCTATCCGAAATCCGATTTTCCCACACCCATATTTGATCAGGAGATGGGTCCATTTGGTGCCCATGCTGATCAGTGGGGATGGAACGATCTACCAATCCTATGGAAATTTACGATAAAATCATCATCCTTAAGAAAATGATATAATCCAAAATTTCAATTTTTTTTAAATTTACATTTTTTATTTAAAGATGTAAGGGATCATCTTCATCATTTTTTGGCCAATAAATAATTATTCGAGAAGTTCGAAATATCCCCTAAAAACTGTATTTTTCGGTATTTCGGGAAAATTCCGAACTTTCTGGCAGAATTTAGAAAAATTAAAAATAGCAGCAGATAGAGCATAAAACTTTGCTTTTTATACTTTTGGTCTATCATGTCTTACAAAAAAGTTTTTGTTTAGACTATCGACTACAGAGTTTTGCAGTTTTGGGCACTTTTCAAGAAATTTTGAGGAGCAGGTCAGAAAAACGGGTGTGGCCACACCATAACGGGTGTGGTCTAATGTGGGCCGAACTTTCTTGGGCGTTTTGACGCTTGGCATCTCAGAGGCTGGTTGGGGACATCTTCAGGTCTAAAATATTTTCGCTTTTATCATGTGAATATTAGGATGAGTTATTTACGCGACTTTGGCCCAAAAATTTCCATACATGCCTCAATTTAATTTGTTTAAGGGGTTTTCAATGGCGTGGAATCCGATTCTGACATTTGAATTGAGCTATAACAACATTTAACATGAGTTTTAAGTGAGATCACATAATCGTCTTACTTTTTCGAAATACGGTTAAAAAGTTCGAAATATACCCTAAAAACCGTATTTTTGGGTATTTCGGGGAAAATCGAATTTTTTGTTAGAATTTCGGAAAATTTTTTATACCATTCGAATCAGCATAAAATTCTGCATATTTTTGCCTTTTATACTTTTTGTCTAACAAGTCTAACAAAAAAGTTTTTGTTTTGACTATAGCTCGTGGCGGTTTTTTTAACGGCTCAGCACCGAATTTTCCGGTTAGAGGCACAAATATACTATTTTTTTTAAGTTTACCTATTTTTCAAAAACATTCGTTTTAACGCGGAGAACGAAAACATGCCTAATTTTGAATTTAAGCCCATTCGTGACGAAGCTCTACTCAGCGAGGCTTTGACGACTATGAATTATAATGTATCGATCATACGCTGATTTTGCTGATGAAAAATCTCAGGAATTCTTTTGACCAATCCACACAAGACTATTGGAAATTTTTCTTTCTTGGATTCACGGAAAATTTGTATAATGCGATTAGACCGGAACAGGCCAACTGATGGCGGGCCGACTGATGGCGCGTCCAACTGACGGCGGGCCGACTGATGGCGAAGGGAATGTGACTGTATATTACAAACTATTAAAGAAATAAAACTGCATAAAAACGGCTAAATGATAAAAATAGTTCAATAAAATATAAATAAAAGAAATATTTTTGTTTAATATTTTTAAGGGTTAATTTTTTAAGTTCATTTCTATTAATTTTTAGGTGTCGGGACAGCTCGTCTACGGACAGCTCGTCTATGGACAACTCGTCTACGGACAACTCGACTATGGACAACTCGTCTACGAGGACAGCTCGACTACGGACAACTCGTCTACGCGATTTTAAATGTTTTATTTGTAATTTAATATCTATCATGCACAGGCCCATAGTCAGGGGGTGGGCACGTGCCCCCCCCNTCAAAAATTGCCAAAAAATTTTCAAAGTTTTCTCCGGCGACCCCTATCCCCTCCGACCGCTTCCCCTTGGTGCCCCCGAAAATTTTTCATGGCTACGGGCCTGATCATATATAAACCTGCGCTAAAAATTCAATTGAAAATTAATTTAAAAATAAAAAAGATTAGAGCAGAATTAAAACAAAAAAATGTATAGAGTAAATAAATTTATTTTTTAAATTTTACGCAAATTTTTAAATGCAATATTCACTTAATTTGGATTTCAATTTTGAATTTAAAATGGCATTTGGCATCATTTATTTTATTTTTGAATTTATTTCCATTTTTCGAATGCATTTTTAGCGCAACAAATAAAACATTTAAAATCGCGTAGACGAGTTGTCCGTAGTCGAGCTGTCCTCGTAGACGAGTTGTCCATAGTCGAGTTGTCCGTAGACGAGTTGTCCATAGACGAGCTGTCCGTAGACGAGCTGTCACTACGCCAATTTTTAAATAATTTGAAAAAATTGGTTCAATTACATGATTAATTTTTATTTATATTTTATTGAACTATTTTTATCATTTAGCCGCTTTTATGCATTTTGTTTCTTTAATCGTTTAGTAATATACAGTCACATTCCCTTCGCCATCAGTCGGCCGGCCGTCAGTCGGCCCGCCGTCAGTTGGGGTGTACCGGATTAAACCTTCTACCCTAATCACCTTAGAATTCACATAATTCTTTTTGGCATTGTTCAATGACAAACAATTAAATTAGTGTTGCTTGAAATGCTATAACGAAATTTGTTAATAATTCTAAAGGGTTAAATGTTGGTAAGTCAAAAATTTAAAAAACTAAAAAGTATAAAAATATAAAAATAAACCAATTTTAAATAGAGATAAAAATATATATTTTATTATTTTTATTATAATATGTAAATTTTGGCTTAGAAAATGTATAATATCTTGCAAAAAATTTTTTGACAAAAATTACGTAAGCATTAGATATTTGACTTTAATAAATTTGGGGGCGCTACTTGAAAGAAGGCCGTTTTCGAGACTTTAACAATTTAGAGTCCCGGGACTATAAAATTATTTAGTATACGTGTGCTTTTCCACCTCCCTGGGTAATTTTTGAGGCTGAATCCGATTCTGATGCCCATTTTGACCGAAAAATGTCGAATGTGAAATTCACATTTTTTTGCCATGATTTGGTACGTCCAAATAAGATTCCCTGCCGGAGTGACCAATGCCCATGGCCAAATTCCGAGGAAATTGAATGGGAAATGTGATTTGTCATCGAGTTGTAATGAAAAAGATTGGCCAATTGGTGAGAAATCTGGCAAAACGGTGCGAGGGGTACAGCTCGAGGACTGCAAGGTGTACAAGCTGGTCATGGAGAGCGGCGAGTTCAGTGCAGGGTTGCGTCGGGTGACCCGAAACCTGAAACCCGACATTTTTGCCAACCCGAAACCCGACCCGATGATTTTTGGTTCAACCGATCCAAAACCCGATTTTTGGACGATTTTTTAAATTAATTTTTTCCTAAGAAAATACCGGTGCTATGTCGTTTTAAAAAAAGTATCATAATGGGCGTTTTAAAAAAAAGGATCAAAACTCAATATGTCCTCTAAAAACTTTTTTGTTAGACCTGTTAGACCAAATCTATAAAAGTCAAAATTGTGCAGAATTTTATGCTCTATCTGCTGGTATAAATTTTTTTTTCGAATTTCGAACAAAAATGTCGAAAAAATCGAAAATACTATTTTTTCGATATTTTCGAGTTTTTTCGACATTTTTGCCCGAATTTCGAAAAAATAAAAATACCATTCGAATCAACATAAGATTCTGAACAATTTTGCCTTTTATACATTTGGTCTAACAGGTCTAACAAAAAACTTTTTAGAGGACATATTGAGTTTTGATCCATTTTTTTAAAACGCCCATTATGATACTTTTTTTAAAACGACCCAGCACCAAAATACCATCATGTGCTGCGATTTTTTCTTTCCATAAGGAAAAATATATCATATTTCCGGAATATACTAATCCCACTAATGCAATGATTTAATAACCGAAAGTTCTTAAGAAATGGGAAAAATCTAAAAACTTCTAGGCAACTATTTTTTTAATTATCTTTTTTAAATTTTTTTAATTATCTTTTTTAAATTTTTTTAATTATCTTTTTTAAATTTTTTTAATTATCTTTTTTATATTTTTTTTAATTATTTTTTTAATTATCATTATCTTATTTTTTTATACTTTTGTATGAATATTGTTGGGCATTTTTTTAATAATTTTTAATCGATAAATTAATGAAAATTTAGTGGACTTCAAAGGAATTCATGAGATTTCACGAGACGGACCCAGATTTTACATAATTAATACATTAGAAAAAATTCCATCGATTCCCTTTTTTTCTCAAAAAATTGGTTCATTCCTTAAGAAATTTCCCATTTTTCAAAAAAAAAAATTCTCGGCGGCCCCGATAGGGGCCGCCGAGAATTTTTTATATATATGAGATTTTTTCTCGCCGAAAAAAAATTTAATTTTTAAAAGAATTGGGTCTGTTTTTTCAAATTTTCCCGAAAAAATGAATCAAATTTCTTAGAAATGGGAAAAATCTAAAAACTTCTAGGCAACTATTTTTTTAATTATCTTCATGTTAACTCTATCAATGATTTTCTTTGATATTTTGGGACTTTTCTTGACACTCGAAATTTTTGGTAAATTTTTTCAACCCGATGATCCGAAACCCGACACCTGAAACCCGACATTTTTGCCAACACGAAACCCGAAACCTGACCCGAAGATTTCGCCAACCCGACGCAACCCTGGTTCAATGTGATGCGGGAGCACAAGGCAAGTGATTGTTGACAATATACTAGGCACTAGTGTTAAAAGTGTTTAATTTTGAAAATAAGGTACCGCAGACCTCCTAAGTTTAGCGAATTTTTCCAAAATTTTTAAGAAATTTGTATAAAATGGAGCATATTTCGATATTGTTTTTTGCTTTGATTTGAGGAGTTGGAAAACATTTCTTGAGGGTATGAGGTACCTTATTTTCAAAATTAAACACTTTTTAACTAGTGCCATATATTATGATATTACCGTATTTTTAGTTATATATTGATAAGACGTTCTAAAATTTATTTGGAACATTTACCAATAAGCAGACTTCTTAAAAAAATTTCTTAAATGTTAAATAAATCATTTTAGAATTGGTCGAAAGAATGCGAATTTAAGCAATTATTGGGCAACCTCGAAAAAGCAGTTGTACATTGATTTTTTTCGATCAAAGATCAATTAGCTGGGCTGACCATGGCTCGAATGTCAACATAATTATTTATTTTTTTATTTTATTTCAAACTATAGAATATTATTCACTTTTTCATATATAATATTGTGGCTAAATACAAACCTTTTTTCCCAATTATGAATAAAAAGATAGAAATTTATA
>LDKF01002706.1:9321-23704 GCA_001026735.1 Rotylenchulus reniformis | reverse complement strand
CAGCCAATAGGGTTAGGCTTAAAGGTGTCAGGTGGCCCCCTCCCCTCTAGGGTGATTAATTACCCCTCTCCCCTCCCCTCTGGGGTGATTAATTACCCTCCCCCTTCCCCCAGAAGCGGCCTATACCCTGGGGCTAGTGCGGTAAATTGCGACCAAACCAGGGGGTTAACTACTCTTAAACATTCATATACTGGTGTTTATTTTTGGTTTTGGCCGAAATTTGATTTTTTCGCTGGTTGGCCGAAATTTGGCTGTATGGCCGAAATTTGGGGCAGTGCTTCATCCATTCTCTCTTCCGGCGCGACCCCGAAATGTCCAATGGACTAAATGTCCAATAGGCCAAATAGTCCAATAGACGGAATGTCCAAGGGATGAAAGGCCCAAAAGATGAAAAGTCCAATTGAATAAAAAGGGACGAAAAGTCCAAAAGGGTCAAAGTGGACGGAAATTCCAACGGACGAAAGGTCCAATGGGCCAAAAAGGGACGAAATGGCCAATAATTGGAAACGGGATTAATGGTAAAAAATGTTTGAAACGTCAATTTTATATTTTGTTGGTGTGATTTATTATGTATATTTTTGATAAATTATTATTAAATGATAGAAATGACCAAATTTATCCAAGAAAAATTAATAAAATCTGCAAAAAATAACAACATGATAACCGAAAAAATAAAGAATATTGTTAATAAATTTCATTATTCCATGTATTCTTCCCCCGATTCTTCTTCATTTTCTGCCCTCTTCTGTGCCGAAAGATGTGCCCGGCTCCTTCGATTCTTGATTTTCGCGCAGACCCGACTTATCATACATCTGAAAGCCAAACAAGCTTAAAAATTTAAAAAGATTCTGTTCCATGTCGGTTTACAAGGCCTTAGCCAAAAGTCGGGTTTTTTTGGAGAGGGGGCTAATTTGAATTTTTTTTCGTTTCGGGGCTGCCTGATAAGGGCGCCGCAAGGGGGGGGGCTGACCGGGCTATAGCCCCTCCCGTGATTTGACATCTAAAATTTTGACATCTAACGTGATTTGACATCTAAAAATCAAATACTTGCAAAAGAAAGCTGAAAAAATAAATTGGACATTTTTATGGATATTTCGTCCCTTTTATGCTTTTTGACTTTTCGTCCCTTTTTAGTCCATTGGACATTCCATCCATTGGATATTCCGTCCATTAGACTTTTAGTCCTTTTTTCCCTTTATGGACATTTCGGGGTTCTCTCTTCCTCTTCACTCGCCCTTAATCAGCGCAAAAAATCTGACCAATGATAAAATTTCATTTTTTTTATTCCCTGGTGATTATGAGTTATGACGCGGAAGCATGTTTCGCTAAAATATAATCTTTTCTGACTTTCTTTTTCTCTGTTCATTCACTCATCCTTAACATTTTACATAAGGAATTTTCTTCAAATTTATAATGGTTCAAAGCTGCTGGTTAATCAGTTCCCAAGTTTCATTTTTGCCAAACGCTGATTATGATTATACTTTCTTCGGACTCGGTCGATTCATCTCCCACGATTCATCCATACCCGCCGATTCATCCCTCCCGATTCATCGCCCACGGTTCATCGCCCGTTGTTCTAGGGTCGTTTCATCGCCCAATTGCAAATTTTTTTGGGTACTTATGCAGTTTGTATCCACAATTTTGGTCAAATTTTCAAAAAAAAATTTTTGTTGAAAACACTGTAAAACTAATTCTAATACGATATTTAGCAATGGAACAGCTTAAAAACCTTAAATTACACTATTTACATCGCCTTCTACAGCAGACCGACGACCAATTCGAGAAATGGTTGCAAGAGATGAAATTGCTTCCAGTGACGCGAAATTGTGAATGTGGGCAAAGAAATGGGATTCAAATGGATAAAAGATAGAAAATACCCGCTGTGGCGTTGTACTTCTGTCAAGTATCACAATGCGCTTTGGCACACATCGATCACTTTTCTCTACATATTTATGTGATTTTCTTTGGCGAAAAGAGTTTTCGGGCCCCGATGTTTTCTTCAATTTCTGGTCCCAAATTTCAATGTTATTGTTGAATCCAGACATCTACCACGAGGCCAAGTGGTAGATGTCTGGATTCAACAAAAAGGAAACTCAAGGTTTAGGCCGAATCCTTGGCCGCCTGGATCAATTTGTTCACGTTGGCTAGGCTCATATGTCCTTGCCCCTCGATCCCACATGTGCATCTTGTGCAGAGGCCCACGATCTAGGCTTGCAGAGCGGATGTCACACTCGCCATTAGAGCGGGCTTGCGTTAATCTCACACCAATAGGGAATAACGGGGAGAAATAACGCTGGGTGACCTTCCCTCCCCCTTCCACCACGAATCGCTCTCCCGATTGAGCTGGGTGGTGGGCGGTCTGTTGTGTCCGCGAGTGGGATAGCCCGTTGGAATCGAACTTGAGTCTCCTTTTTGTTGAATCCAGACATCTACCACTTGTCCTCGTGGTAGATGTCTGGATTCAACAAAAAGGAGACTCAAGTTCGATTCCAACGGGTTATCCCACTCGCGGACACAACAGTTATACCCCATTTCATGAATAAAAGTTGTTATATATGACGTTAAAATTAGTTTTACAGTGTTTTCAACAAAAAATATTTTTTTTGAAAATTTGACCAAAATTGTGGATACAAACTGCATAAGTACCTTTTTTTGCAGGTTACAGATTTCTAAAATTTTCAGAGGCCTTATTTTTAAAAAAATTTCGGAGGCCTAAGATTTCAAAAAAAATTTTCAGAGGGCTGATTTTCAAAAAAAAATTCATTGGCCTAGGATTTTCAAAATTCCAAAATTTTCAGAGGCCTGATTAAAAAAAAATCAGAGGCCTAAGATTTTCAACATTCCAAAAATTTCAAAGGCCTCTTTAGGCTCCTCGGTAGTGGTAAAGTTTACTAGTCCCGTGAAAAAAAAACATGTTACTCTTTGTTTTTTCTTAATTTCACGTTCCTACTGTGGGTTTTCACATAGGCTAATTCCAAATCTGGTGTCAGATTAATCCTATGACCTCATCAAATCTATGATTTCCTGAGATCTATGATTTTCGGGGAAAATTTTTTAATTACTGTTGTGGATATGAGCATGATGGATATAAGATTCTCGTCACGTGTGATAATATTTCTTATTGGTATTCTTCCTCTCTTGTATCCCAGATCATGTAATTATTCTTTGTATTTCCTTCACATCTCCACCTATATTATAAGTGATCCATTTTCCAGCATTTGTCACTCTTCTGTTTTGCCTTCCATTCCCATTCCAGTTCCATTTCCCATAATCCAATTCTATTCTGTTGTCTTCAATAAATTATTCAACCGAAAACACAATAATTACTTCTCTAATTTTTTTTGCAAAGCATGGATATTATTCAATTTTATGACAAATTTTCAAATAATGCGAACTTTATCAATAACATTCTCGATCATTTCATAGTACTGTAAAATTGTTTTTTCTACCTAAAAGTTAGGAATGGATTTTTTATTTGAAACGAAAAAAAGTGTTCGTTGAAGTGAGAGAATGCTCATGAAAAAGTGTTGAAGAAAACGAAGAGTGCTCATGAAAAAGAAAATGCGTGCTCATTGGTACTGTAGCACGTCCGCTAACTGTTGGGTCAAAAAATAATAGATCAGTATATCCCGTCAATGACTGATCATTTACTCATCAATTTTCACTTTGCGCATGTTATTTATTTGTTATAAATAATCAAAATTTTTTGAAAATCATAGATCTCAGGAAATCATATATTTGATGAGGTCATATGATTAATCTGACACCAGATTTGGAATCAGCGTATGTGAAAACCCACAGTAGGAACGCGAAATTAAGAAAAAACAAAGAGTAACAACATGTTTTTTTTCTCGGGACTAGTAAACTTTACCATTACCAAAAAAAATTCCATAAGACATTTAAGGTGAAAAATTATGAAAAATGCACCAATTATGAGTAATTATGAATACGCACCAGAACTTCACCGTTTTTCTCTCCAAATTTTTTGGGGAAATTCTCGCAGCCCCATCCCATTTGTTTACGTTTACAGCCTCTGGCGGCGTCCTTATTTATTTGTCATTTTCATTATTTTGAATTCTTAAAACAACTATTGAACATTAAATAATAATAATACAATAATACATTTTTAGTAGCATTGACGTTTTCAATTTATTTATGATACTTTGACTATTGAATCCCAGTATCAGCACCATGGGTCTGCCGATCATTCAAATTTATATGATTGTTGCCAGACAATTGTCCAAACCAATTACCGGCTATTTTATGAAGCTAGGCCGGGAACACCCGGCTTTCCGAAATCGTGTTTTGATACCCATCGGTAAAGGTGAGTTTATTCTGCTAACAAAAAGATAACATGTTCATAAAAGACACATCCTTTAGCCATGACTAATTGGTCCACTCGATTGCGGATGAAAAATTTGGGCCTTGGTGCACCCACAAGTGTAGCAAATATTTCTGACGAAACAGCACTAGAGCAGGTACATTAAAACAAATTTTTTTTGATTTATTTAACCTTTTTGCCCGTGATTATTATTCAAATTTGCGAAATTTCAATTAAAATTGATTTTTTTATTTAGGCCTCTGAAGTGATTCACCAAGTTGCAATATTTGGCTACACAGTCGTCGTTTTATATGCCTACTCCATTTACACGCACAAGGAGGAGAAAGAGATGGCAACAGCGGAGGAAGTGAAAGAGTTGGGGAAAAAGTTGAACCAAGAGATCACGAGGCTGAATGTGCAATGTATGGAAATGCAGGACCAGATCCAAGCCTTGTCCCCAAAAAACGTGGGTCATTCATAATACGTCCCGATACAAAATTTTTTAAAGGAGTTGACTGGATTGAGAAAATTGTTTTTTACAGTAAAAATTAATTTAGTATTTGCTCTTCCCTTGGCGCAATAATTCCTCATCTGGCTCGGGAGCAAGAAACCCAGCAACTAATTCAACCACCTCATCAGAAGCTTCGCAACACCAAACGAGGAGCGAAGCTGAAACACAACAGACGACAGAAACCGAGCATTCAAAGACAACAATTTCAAGAACGGAGGCAATGAACAGGCTAAACCAAATAAATGTCATCTCCGGCGATGATTCGTAATTGATAAACTTGCTCAATTTGTGTTGTACAAATTTATGTACCGCTTAAAAGTTTTTTCATTTTTTCACCAAAATGTTTATTAAAGAGAAAACAACAATTATTTAATCATTGCGTTAAATTTCCAGTCTAGTGGAAAGTTCTTCCCGTATATTATCCACTTTCTCCTTCATCACTTTGCATGCCTCCACAACCAATTGGTGGGCTGGTAGAGCGCCTGTAGATTCTACGCTGACTTAAAAATAAGAGGTTGAAGCTCATAGTTATTTATTAAAAATTTACATATAAAATGTGTTTTCTTCTTGCCCATTTCTACCGCATCTTTCAGGTCTTCGTGCATGAAAATATTCCTGCTCGATGTGTCCGCTCTAGTGTCCTTTACATATGCTATAAACGATGTTGGTTAACAATCAAATAAGTCATATACCTCTTCCGCTCTGTTCATGGACACCGATCACTCCCGATGAAAAACTTGACTGAAGTCTCTTGATTTGATTCTCATCAAATCGATCTCTTTTCAATTTTATTTGTGGCAGCAGACGGTAGGTAGCGGTAGCAACTGGCGAGAATTTAGCGTGATCTCGGCCAATGCCCTTTACACAATGGCATCTTTAAAAGAAAATGATATTTTAATGAACTATTTTGTGAGTTTGGGATTATCCAGGAAAGTCAGGGAGGACGGCAAGGGGCATATCCCCCAAGACTGGAAAATTGAAAAAAATTTTCAGGTGGTCGGAGGAGACAAGAGGAAGAAAAAATTGACCAATTTTCTTAAAGCTTACTGACTGCGAGCAGCCCTTAATAGTGGAGTTCCCTCATAAAACTAGTTACTAGTTTCTGAATTAAAAAATTTCAAAATTCTTAAAGAAACGAATCTAAAATTCCAAAATTTCTCTGGCAGCCCTTATCGGGACTGCCAAGCATTGATAATTGAGCTTATAGAATATTGCCGCCCCCTCGAACAAATCCTGGCTACATCCCTGGCGCTATTCAATCATCAATGAATATTCTAATTCAAGAATCTGAGAAGTAATTGTAAGTAGATGGAGATTCGAGTGATGATTTTTTTTCGTTTGAGTATTGTATTACTAGTAATTTAATAATAAAAATGCTATTCTTCATTTATTAATCATAAGTTTTACCTGGCTTCAATTTCTTGTCCTGGTCGCAACTTGGCTAGGATAATGTCGTTGTGGACCAGCCTTGGTGGATCCCTATCCAAATGTTTATTCTGCTCGCAGATAGGGATCCATTTGAAGGCACCACTGTGTAGAACCTAAGGTTAAATGAGTATGCAAATAGTACAATCAAGAAGCAATCAGCATGCATTGTAACAGGGCTGTGCCAAAGAATTTTTTTTGAAAGTTTCGAAATCGAAATTTCGGCACAGCATTGTATTGTAAGATGTAATGATATTACGTACCCAATTTCCACTGTCATTGTCTTCCTTCACAATAAAATTTTCTCCTCCGCCTGTGTTGCCTTCTTCCCCATCACTTCCTCCAGGTGCTGCTTTGGTTGTCCCCCGTTTCTTTTTTCCTTTCTGTTCACTAAATAATTTTGGACAATGTAAATTGATAAACCAACAATTTTCAATTCCCCCCTCCCCCCACTCACATTGTTGGGCATACGGCATGTAGTTCAAAGACCAAGTTTTGATTCGGATCACCAGCTGGTTCTTCGTCCAGATTATCAGTGTCCATTTGTTGAGAAGTCGGGGTTTTAGGTGGTGGAAAGGCAAATAGCCTAGGATCTGCATAAATCGGAACCAGGCCAAGTCGATGACAGAAAACTTCGTCCTAAAAAATTTCTAACTCCAAATGGATTATTTCAAAGACCACCTGAATGCAAGATGTATTCTGATAGAGGAAGACCTTCTCAATGGCCATAGTAGGGACCTAAAAACAGGTGAAGAAGTTGAGCATTTAGGCAAATAAAAAAATATCAATTTTTAATGAAAACTCGAATTTATTTAAATTACGGCATTGATTTTTTGCTTCCATTTTCTGAGCAGTTGGCGACTTTCAAGTAAAAGCTATGAGAGAGTGATATCGAACTATAAATAAAAAAGGCATCACCATTCACCAAATATTCAATGTTTATTGCACAGAAGCATAATTTTCAATGCGAAAAATGCTGTTCGATGGATCCTTCGCCTATCCTTCATTTGAATCAGAAAAAGAAAATCAAAAGATTTAATGAATGTATGTGGCTGTTTAAAACGTTAAGAAAAAATTTTAAATGAAATCTTCAACTTTCATGTATCCTCCTTTTCCGATTCCCCCACCCCATCACTTGTCAAGGGCGTCGCCAGGAAAAATTTTCGGAGGGGTCCGACCTCCAACTCCCTCCCCCCGCCGACGATGAGCAAAAAAATGCAAATTTTTAGAAAAATTTTTACATAATTTAAGAGGTCCCTAGGGCTGCCGGAGAAAAATTTGAAGTTGTTAACCCATTTTCTTTTAAAAATTGATAGTTTTTTAGGCTAGAAACTGGAAATTTTAATGATGCCGGGGGAATTTTTGAAAATTGGACAAAATTAACAGGGCGGGCCCTCATGAAAAATTTTTCGATTTTGGCATTTCAGGGGGGCCAGGNTTTTTTGGAAGTTTGTTTCATCTTACTTTATGATCCTATAAACTATTTAATTCAACTTTATCAATAAAATAATTGAAGTTACATTTTTCTTTTTTTTCAAAAATAGATAAAAATTTATTAAGTATCATAATAGCATTTAAAGCAATTGAATAAATTAATCACAATTGGCTTTTGGCAAAGAATTATATTGTCAAACGATTCTCAAAATAATGTTTTGATCTAGATCAAATTGCTAGGTCGTTTTATAAAAATGCCAAATTTAGATATTTGCGCTAACATAACTCAATAAAAATGACTAGAATGGTTAAATGACCTCACAATTATAGTCATTTTTGCCGGTTTTTATGAAGAATTAAATTTTCTAGATCAAAGCACCAGCCTCAAATTTTAAATATAAAATCGATCAAAATTGATCTATTTGGTTGATTCTCCAAATTCCGATGGTGTATCTAAACCAGATCAACAAAATGTCGCGGCCCATTTGGATCCAAGAAAAGAATGGAGTCACTTTAGACCCGTCA
Organism: Rotylenchulus reniformis; assembly: GCA_001026735.1. Taxonomy (NCBI): domain Eukaryota; kingdom Metazoa; phylum Nematoda; class Chromadorea; order Rhabditida; family Hoplolaimidae; genus Rotylenchulus; species Rotylenchulus reniformis. The sequence goes on along the minus strand of LDKF01002706.1, from coordinate 15,488 downwards.
ATTTCGTTCCATTCCACAGCTACTTCCGAAATGGAATATTGCAATTGCTCCGCCAAATAAATCAGTTCAACATCAAAAGCCCATTGTTCGACATGCAATTGTGGGAAGAGCTTTGAAAAACGTACAAAAGTGGTAAAGACCTTTAAAACGTATAATAAAGTTTTACTTTAGCAGCCGATGCACGACTAAACAATAATCCATTTTATTATTTAAAGTTTTAATAATATATATCATTCATACGTCAAAAGTTTAAAACCACATTGAGTATCTCTTACAGTGCGGACGGTAAAAATCCAAACCTAAATGAGTAAACAATGGTTTTTAATATGTTTTTATTATTTACTATGGAAACTGTGATCTACAGTATATTATAAAATGTGATCTACAGTATATTATAAAAAATCCAACCAATGTATGAAATCCAATCATCAAAATTGTGCGTAAGAATGACCGACGCGCGATTGAATCCTTTTCTAAATGTGCGCGCGAACCAACAACCAATGCCGGGTGGGTCCAATCTGACGGTTCCGAAGAAAGCGTATTTTCTCCATTACAGAGCAGCTAAAATAATTGACAACTGACAATGAGAAATATTTTATAATAAATAAGAATAAAGATCCAAATATATAAAAAGGACCTTCATGCGTTGTTCCAATTTCTCAATATCCGCAAAAGTAGTTGCACCATCCGCATCGGCGAACAAGATGAATTGGCCCCTGGCGCAAAGAACACCCTCTCGAACAGCCCCACCTTTGCCGATATTTTGGGGAAGTTGCAACACAAAGAGCGGATAATCAGACGAGTATGAAATGGCAACTTCTGCAAAAAAAATTAAAAAACATCGAAAATTGAAGTTGTGATTACTTGCGGTCAAATCAATGCTTCCATCATCCACAACAATAACCTGTCAATACTTGAATTGTTTATTTCTTCAATATCATTTGTATGGAATAAGAAAGCTTCACCTCATAAGTGAATTTTGGGTCTGTATCAGCTCTTTTGGCCAAATATTTCAAACATTCATTGAGCATATGAGGAAGACGTTCCTAAATAGAAATTTAATAATCCAGAACCCGATTTTGAGGCCTAAATTTAAAATGTACCTTAAATCGGCTCTTATGCAGTTTAACCCACATAACTTTCAAAATGCTTCAAAGTGTGAATTTTTTTTTCGTAATTTTTCCTTTTTTCTAAAACAGAAAAATTGGCTCAATTGCACTTTAGCCGTCCTTAAAACTTTTAACCGTCCTTAAAAAAGTAGTCTGTACGAAAACTTTTTTGTTAGAATTCTTAGACCAAAAGTATAAAAGACAACATTGTTCAGAATTTCATGCTGATTCTAATGGTATAAAAATATTTCTGAAATTCTGGTGTCGGGACAGCTCGTCTACGAACAGCTCGTCTATGGACAACTCGACTATGGACAACTCGTCTACGAGGACAGCTCGACTACGGACAACTCGTCTACGCGATTTAAAATATTTTCTTTGTAATCTAATATCTATCATGCACAGGCTTTTCGGAAATTTGTTTTGAAAATTTTGAACGATTTCCTTCAAAAATTGCCAATTTTTTCAACGTTTTCTCCGGCGACCCCTATCCCCTTGGTGCCCCCGAAAATTTTTCATGGCTACGGGCCTGATCATGTATAAACGATAAACCTGCTCTAAAAATTCAATTGAAAATTGATTTAAAAATAAAAAATAGATTAGAGCAGAATTTAAAAAAATGTATAGAGTAAATAAATTTATTTTTTAAATTTTAACAAATTTTTAAGTGCAATATTCACTTAATTTGGATTTCAATTTTGAATTTAAAATGGCATCATTTATTTTATTTTTGAATTTATTTCCATTTTTCGAATGCATTTTTAGCGCAACAAATAAAAACATTTAAAATCGCGTAGACGAGTTGTCCGTAGTCGAGCTGTCCTCGTAGACTAGTTGTCCATAGTCGAGTTGTCCGTAGACGAGTTGTCCATAGACGAGCTGTCACTAATTCTAACAAATTGTCAAAAAAAGTCGAAATTATCAAAAATTCGAAATTTCGACATATTTTTATACCATTAGAATCAGCATGAAATTCTGAACAATGTTGTCTTTTATACTTTTGGTCTAACAAGTCTAACAAAAAAGTTTTCGTACAGACTACTTTTTTAAGACGGTTAAAAGTTTTAAGGATGGCTAAAGTGCAATTAAGCCGAAAAATTAAATAAAAAGTCAATAAGAATATAAATAATATTTGAAGCATTTCTATGGCATTTTTTTTCAAGTTTAGAAGCATTTTGAAAAGTTATGTGGGTAAACTGCATAAGAGCCCTTAACTCATATATTATTGGAAAATTTTTACGATTTTTCCCCCGATTCGTTAGTAAATCATAATTATATTCAAGTTGTAAGAACCTCCTCGTTCATTGCAGGCACAATCACTGACAGGTAAAGTTCTGGTTTTGTGTGCTGTGGCCCTTTCCAGCTTGTTGTTTCCTGTGAGAGAAGACACGAAAATCTTTTCCCGGATTTCCCATAATGGTGTTTTGGAGTGTAGAAATGTGATTTCTTCCGTTTTGTCCATGGTAGCAAAAATGATAAACTAAAGATTTTGTTTTTAAGAGGTGCGAAAAATATGAACAACCTGATCAAAAGGAGGCCAGCAAGAATCAGAAGAAAAATTATAAATGCTGCGAAATTCAGCAAACAATGAGTAATCAGATGCATACTTACATTAGATTATAAAATTCTACATATAAAATATTATATAAAATGAAAATAGCCACTCGTGAGAAACGCTTTGAATAAGGGATTTTTTGAAACGAACATTTGTTATGTATTTTATGGTAGAAAAAACCATCAGTTTTTAATAAAATTATTTATCGCAGGACATGTTTTCGTGTCATAAAATCCTTTCGACAGAAAAAAAATTCAAATTCTCAGCGTTTTTTACGCGGATTTTATCGTTCAATGATGCCAATAGTTTGCTCGATTAATAAACGAAAAGGAATATGAAACTTCAGCCCCGCCCGCCATTTCAGTCCCAACCAATGGTTCAGGTCCAGTCCGCTCAAAAACACCAAAGTTTTTTTGTATTTTTCAGAAAGTTAAAAAAGGACAAACCGGATTTCGAACTTTTCACAGGCTTAAATAGTTTAAAATTTTTTTAGAAGCCTTGGAATCCAAGATTTGAAGCTGGGACCAGCACCCAGCAGGCATGGTCACTGATACGGATAATCCGCGGATATTCCTGGATACGGACGGATAACGGATATGAGCTTCATATCCGCGGATGGATATAGCCAAAATTGAGGCGGATACTGTGGTGGTGTTTTTTCTAACCTCGATAGGAGAATGGCGCCGACTTATGAAACGAGCGAAAAACAATACGCCAATGTTTTAAATTTGGCATTTACCGTACTTTACTTTATTGTTATTCTCTGCCTCAAAAGGAATTTGTGTTCTCTGCCTATGAATATGAACATGTACATAATGCATTGCTTGATGAATTGACATAACATGAATAAAATAGGCTCTTGTCTTGTTTACCCAACACAAATTTAAAATATTTTAAATGTGACAAAAGCTCAAAAAATTGAATTCAATATAAATAAACAAAATCATTTAAAATGTTATTGGAAAATGATGGCAGAATAAATGTAATCCTTAGTATTCACACGAAAATTTATTTTACTATAATTTTTTTTTTGAGTTTCAATGCTTTGTCAATATTTTTGTGGAAACTAGACAAGAGCCAAAAAATGTAAATCCTATTTTTAATTCTGCTTTAATTTACTTTTTTAAACATCAATATTTTAGCTTCTTGTTTTATAATTTAGAGGACTATTTTAAATGCCATGGGATTGGAGCATTACCCACACCGAAGTCATTGTTTTTCGACATCTTCATATTATTAGATAAGTTATATTCTATTTATTTTTTGCTTGTGGGTACCTTTTAGATATAAAAGCAATAATTCAATCAATGCCGCAAATGAGGAATTTGAATTTAATGAATACATCAATTGCAAGGTTTTTTTATAAATTAATCTAATAAAAATCAAAATAATAAAATAACAAACTTCTGCATTTGGGAGAAATAATTGGAACCGGCTGGGGAAATGAGATTAGGAAAAATTAATAAAATGGAACCGGGCGGTATTTTTTCGGAGGCGAATTCAAACTTGGGGATGGCATAGGTACTTCTTTCGGATCTCTATTCTCATCGTTCTCTATAATTTCATCATCATCTTCCGAATTCTCTTCGTCTGTTATCTCCAGCTCGTCTTCACTTTCATTTGATTCTTCATCATCATCATCCAAAAGGGAAATTACAAATCTTTTAACAGGCCGATCCAACTGTAGATTATGGATGCGAACAAAATTCGCTTCGACATTTCTGACGTGCTCATGGAAATTTTGTAATTTCTCAATTTCCATATCATTCAGAATTTGTTGCCCCAATTCTTTAACAGCCTCAATTCTGCTTTGTACATTTAATTGTTCGCATAATCTCCTCTTCATATAGGCCCAGACGAATTCTATTGTGTTCAACTCCGCATGGTAGGGAGGGAGGCGGAGGACCTAATTTAGTTTAATAAAATCCAGTCATTTTTAACTAATTTTATGACACCTCTATCCCAGCCTTTTTGCAAATTTCCTCCACTTCTTTTTTATTGAATTTGTCTGGACTCCGATTCACCAAATCATTTGTCACATCCATAAGTTCTTTCTTTGTCATGCCATCTTCTACTTGGATGCTTTGCTTTTCAAGAAAATCTATTAATTTTTGTTTTTTGGATGAGATTGTAGGGACAGCATCCTCCATGATGTTGTGATAAGGGGCATTGTCAATGACTAATGTTATTGGCCTTTCCCCTGCTGTCGCTTTGAATTGCGGAATCATGTCAAGCAGCCATTCCTTATAAATTTTTGCAGTCATAGTTTTGTGGTAGTCTCCCTGATCAGTAAATCCTCCTTCTTTCATTGCAAATGGCAAGAAGAGTTTTTCCTCGCAAACAGCCCCGATGACGATGGATCGTTTCCCCTTTTCCTTGGGAGGAGTTGGGCCCACAGTGCGTAATTCCCGATAACTGGCCATGGGATTCTTTTCCAGGGTTTTATCAATCCAATCTCTGTGGTGACTCATTCCGGAGAAAATCCACGTTTCATCTTGATATATAATCAAGGCTCCAGCTTGGCGCATTTCATATATTTTTCTACAAGAAGGAGAAGGACCATCAAATTCCATAAGCAGATTAGACAAAACCTCAGATATTTCACTCGCCATTCCTCCAAGTCTTTTCTCATGTATATCTGATTCTGCTTTTTAATTCTCTCGTATCTCATTCCCATTCCTTTCAAAATGTGTTGCATTTTCTGTACATTAGGTGAAAAAATGATATCATCATAGGACAATTCTTGTTGGACCTTAACTATTTTTTTTGAAAAATAATCTTTTTTTTTAACCTCAGTAATCAATTCTTTGACTTTTACAGGTTTTTGTTCGCGGTAATGTCTGTGGACAACTTGGCGTATTTTGTCACGAATGAAGACTGGGCAATTATTTGATGCTTTTTCCCACAAGTCACGCCTAGCGATTTTTTTCATTCGATGATTTGAACATTTGGGAACAACATTATTTACTTCCTTAATAATTTTATTTCATTTTTAGATTTTTAACTTTTTACCCTCGTATGATTTTTGACTGTCCAAATGTTTAATCCTGATAAATTCGAAAGCAATCTAGCGACTGGAGGACGGCCACGGAGACCTGTTCTGTTCATTGGATTGGAGAAGAATTGGTGGAATGCCTCGTTGAACCGACTAAGAAGCCATTCATTCTGATAAGGTGATACTACTACAAGAGGATGGATCTACAATGAAACCTGCGGGCATATCCTGACACCTTTGTTGCAAGTTGCTGTTTCTAATTTTGGAAAAATCGACACCAATGGATCGGTCATCGTGCTTTTGTCGTTATCTGCCTCTGGGATGGACGTGAATGGATTCGAGAGATACTTGAGAGCATCAATTGGAAGACTAGATTGGTCGAATTTTGAGAATTTAGTTAGCATAATTGCATTTTTTCTTCCAAATTTGGTTCGATGGTAGTCTTCAAGAATGACTCGGTCGCCGATGCCATACGTCGACAAGGGGGGTACCTGGTACACCCCCCCGC
>LDKF01002703.1:0-27026 GCA_001026735.1 Rotylenchulus reniformis | reverse complement strand
CGGATGACTGACCCAGGGGTTGTGGTCATGACCGGAATGACCTGACCAGAGAGCCCGGTCAGGTCAGGTCAGTCACCGGTCAGGTCAGGTCAGGTCATTTTGGTCAGTGACCAAAGCCGGTCACTTAAACACTGATGGGAACGATTGTAGTATGATTTAAGATTCAATGGTACTGCAAATTAAGATACCTATAACGAAAATATTGCTGATATCAGGCGAATAATGAAAAGGAAATGGGTAAAAAAAGTCTAATAAGAAAGTAATAAGAAATTTTTTAAATTTATCTAGGGTATCGGATCATAATTGCTGATTCATGTTGTTGTAAAAGAGCTGATATGATGAGATCAAGGATACAAGCTCATGGATCCTGAGTTCCTGAGATGATATCAGATTATGGAAAAGCAGGAAATGATAAAACTTAACATATAGGATCACTGAAGAGCCCTAAGAGGAGATTTATTTATAATGGCCATCCATCGAGCAATGATGGAATATTGACACGATATCCTGCTAACAAAAAAGTAAACAAGAATTTCAGGTTGCGGCAGTATTCAATCATGGTGCTGGGACACCTCGGAAGTGTGTGTGAACAACCAAGATTGCTGTATGAAATATTTAAGAAAAACCAAATTTATTCCGTTTATAATCAAAATTAAGGCGAGAAAACGAACATAGCAACAACTGGAGTAAACCCGTACAACCCAGGCACTGGTTCCAACCCGTACAACACTGGCTACAACCCGTACAACACTGGCTACAACCCGTACAATCCTTACAACTCTGGGAACGGTGGCACTTGTTACCAAGGCGCATGTCCTCTCTCAATGTGCCAAGATGGAAGTTAGTATATAATTATAAATTATAATTATTATTAGAGATTGGCATTTGGGCTTTATGGATCTCGATTTTAATAAACACAGAGGTACGGAATCTTGAAAAATTCATGGGATAAAGGTGATGGAGATTTTTTTTCAAGTTAATTTTTTATGCACAAAAATCACTTTACATTGTAAAACGGTGAGATTTGTAAAAAAAATTGAGCGGAATAAAAGAAAAAACAATATTTAAACAAAGGATGGGATGAATGTTTTCATGATAATAGCGGGATAAGCACTTGAGTATCCATCTTTTTCTGTTGTTTGGTGCTTCATGTTCCATTTTACAAGTGTTCATCTAAAGTTGGTTGAAAATGTCATATATATCGATATCAAGTTGCTAGTTTTTCCTAATCATTGGGCTAAAAAATTTAAAATAATTAAAAGTCATGATCAAAATCAAATACCAATAGCTCTGGCTGACAAATATGATCAGAGATCAAGGATACCAGAGCCAAAAATTGATCAAAACTCAATTGATCTCTATGAAGGTTCAAAACTGATCAAAGCCTATATATAGACCTTAGTGGTCTATAGATCTGATCAAAGATCAATAATCCGGTGATCAAAATACCATGATCACCTCCCCCCCTTTTTACCCATTGTTGTTAAGCATCAGTGACGGTGTTCCGTCCCGACTCAGACTCTTTTTGCTCCGGGACAGCGATCTGCGCACCCGTTCCACAATGCGCGAACTTAGACCCTTTAAACATGGGTGGTTTTACAAATGGATTCTTGATTTTTTTAAAATTTTTAGCGGGTATAACCTCATAATATTCTCATACTTATATAGTGAGTAAAAAGTAAGAAAAGTCTTGGAAAGAGAATTTTTTTATGAATAAGAAGTAAAAGTAAAATTCGCGTCAGAAAAATGTGGAAATCCCTTTAAATTATAATTTTTTGAAACGATTTTGTGCAATATAAATTTTCCATAAGCTGATCATACGTGTGCTTTGTTCTTTTTAATTTAACGTAGAGAAAAATTCGCTTCAAAAAATTATAGGCTCAAATGAAGAAGCCAGATTTTCGCATTTTTCTGACGCGAATTTTACGAGAGATCCACTAAAGAAACGAATAATGTAATAAGTACTGTAAAAGCATCTACCTACATTAAAAAAAATAAAATTTCCTAACCAACAGCCCGTACCTTGAATGGGTTTCGGCCTCCANGATCCCGTTATATAAAATCGTCAGCTTAAATGGCAGTTGGATTGAAATATTTTCAAAAATCATCCTTTGGTGCCAATTAACGTATTCGCTCTAATATAAGATACCTGTCTTACATTTTTCAAACCACCTCAAAGGGGTGTCTTATATTCAGGGCCCGGATTTTTATGCGCAAAAATTTTCAAAATATGCGCATAAAATATGCACGTAAAAATGCCAAAATATGCGCAAAATATGCTCAAAATTGCCAAAATATGCACAAAATATGCGCAAATTTTTTGAAAAATATGACCTAAAAATGCAAAAATTTTGCCTAAAAAGCAATTCTTTACTATTTAAAGTGTTTTTTTGCATATTTAAGGCATTATTAGGTTAAAATTAACTTTGGTAACTTTTTGGCCTTTTTATGCCTTTTTGGAGATTTTTTGAAAAACAATACGTTTTTTAAGAAATTTGGCTATTTTTCTTTGAAAATTATAAAAGTTTAACCATTCTGGAATTTTTCAAAATTGCAAAAAAATTTCAAAAAATACCAAAAAATTTCCTAAAATATGCAAAAATTTCTCAAAAAATGCATATTTTTCTCAAAAAATGCCCAAAATATGCTCAAATATGCGCAAAATATGCGAAATATGCAAATATGCACAAAAAATCGAAAATATGCAAAAATATGCAGTTAGAAATCCATGCTAGAGCGTTCAAAACATGCTAAAAACATGTTTTACGTGGTTTTCAAGCTGTTCTGAGCCAGCAAAAAAAATATGCATTTGCATATAAATCCGGGCCCTGCTTATATTAGAGAGGTGTCTTTCTTATATTAGGGAGAATACGATAGAACGTATTTTGACACTGCTACATTGAATTCATTTGAATACCTTTTCCGACAAGGAGCTGGCCTCCATGGAGTTTGACTTGCCCAACAGGCTAAAGAATCCTCCGCTTTTTGGCACTTTGATTCTACAAAAATTTAAAAATTAACAAAACGCCCTTTTTGAGATTTATAACTTTTTGCGTCTTGGCTCCTCGCTGGTACAGCCTTTATGGAATTTTTCGAAGGAATCAAAGGCATGTGCCATCTGTCGTACCGATGGCTTTTTACCCTTGGACAGCTCTTCGCGACGGATACGGTAGAGAATGTTGGTACCTGAATAGGGTACGGTAACGGTAACTCTATCCTGTATTAATGTATCTTCCGCTTTCGCATTATTTTATACGTTTTACTCACATCAAAGCTTCCTCCTCCATAATATAGCTTCGCTCACAACAATGTATGTATGGCCGTTAATTGCATATTACTGCTTTACATTAGTGAATATACTTCATTATTCACAGTTCCCACTAACAGGCATATTACTCTATCCTTTAATACTGGGTATTAGTGTTCGTTGCTGGTCTGGCCAGCATGCTGGTTTTTGACGGGCCAGCATGTCGGGTTTTTGCTGGTCAGCACATGCTGGCCAGACCAGCATCATTTTGCACTTTTTGCTGGTTTTTGCTGGTCAGCCCATGCTGGCCAGACCAGCATCAATTTTCATTTTTTGCTAGTTTTTGCTGGTCAGCCATGCTGGCCAGACCAGCATCATTTTTTAAAAAAAAATGACGGGTTTTTGCTGGTTGTGGAGAAAAGGAAGAAAAAAATCAAAAAAAAAGAGGAAAAAATCGCAAAAATTTAACAAATGTCTTAATATTTCCTGGACCCAACCCCAATAAGTACCTTAAATTTAAAATTTTGTTTAATCGATGGGTGAGAGAGTGGTAAAAGTGAGAATGTGACAAATAGTATAAAAAATGATTTTTTTGCATATTTTTTTTCATTTTTCGATAATTGAACTGGGGTAAATTGAAAAAAAACCAAAACCAGCAAAAACCCGTACTGGCCAGCAACAAAATTCGATGCTGGTTGTTGCTGGTCGGGTTTTTGCTGGTCAGCACATGCTGGCCAGACCAGCATCATTTTCCATTTTTTTGCGGGTTTTTGCTGGTCAGCCCATGCTGGCCAGACCCGCATCGTTTTGCCGAACACTACTGGGTATATGCCTATTAATACTACTAACTCTCATTGTCAGATGAATACGGTATCAATTGTGTTGGTATGTAACTATGTAATCGCAGTACGACAGAGAAAAATTTCTTCGGGATCTTTCATTTTTCAAACACCGGAAAACAATTACCGTATTACCTCTATTATTATGGTAACCTCTATTATAATGGTAGCCTCTAATATAATGGTAACATCTGGGTCCAGAGAAAAAAGTCTATAAAACTTTTTAGCCAATAATTTTAAACGTCTTTTTCAAATATTAATGTTAATTTTTAAATATATTTTTCTTCGATATAAATTTGGAATACATACATATTTTTGTATGTACATACATATGTAGGTATGTAGGTTATTTCGCTTTGAGACCGGCTTTTGAAGACTTTATTTTCCTTTGGCATTTTAAAGGTGGATGAAGACACTACGTCCAAATGAGACATGTAAAGACAGAGGGAGAGACTACGTCCAAACTCAAAAATTTCGCTTCAAGATATAGATTATTTTGAATCATATTGTTTTCTGAAAGATTCGTTATGGCGATGAGTGTAATTCCATTTTTTATTCAAAATATTTATAGTTGACCGAATACAATCCGGTCGGGTTCATAAAAAATTGCATTTTTAAAAAAGTTCAAGAATTTTAACCGCACCCTGTACTGGATTACTGGATCCAACCCCTATATATAAAAAAATAAAATCAGAGAAAACCCCATAGAGTTGGAAATTTATTTTTTTGCTGTATGATTTTATTGCGAGAAGAAAATTTTTCTCTTTTCGCTTACCCCTTTTCTCTGTATTATTGCTTGCTGCTATTATTGCTTAATTGCTCAATCGGTACCCAATTTTCATTTTAGAAGAGATTGAAAAATATAATGGTAACCTCTAATAGAATGGTAACCTCTATTATAATGGTAACTTTTGGGTGAGGTTGAAAAATATAATGGTATACCATTATATTAGAGGTAATACGGTATTCCAAATTCCAAATTTTGTTGGTTCTTTCTACATTTATCAACTCAAGTTCGGCACCCTTTTTATCGCATCTTATTTTACCTCATTAAGTGACAAATCACATTAATACAGCTACCGAACAAACAAACAGTCAAAAATACCACCTACCGGTACTGCTCGTCCTCCGGCACTTCTGCTGCAAATCCTCTTCATCGCTCCCAAAATTTACGTCCTCCACCCGGCGCTGTTCCACTTCGGTCATAATGGGTGATTGCGGAATGTATTGGTGTTGTTGATTTCGGCTTTGCATCATCATCATCAGGTTCGGGCCTGCAAAAAATTGCAGAAAATTTTTTCTGCAAATTTGGTCAATTTTTATCACCTCCAAGGCCTTTGGCACACTTTGTCGGCACTTTCAGCGGTGACATTGAACGGGTCATTAGCGAACTACGGTCCAACAATCGGCTATCCCAAGTTGTGTTGTCCGTGAAATTGTTGTCCGTCAGCGAACTCATCGACGGACTCTGAAGTTTGAGCAATTCATTTCTTGTGGGATTTAAATAATTTATTAGTTTTTAAATCCCTTAAATTATGGTGATATCAGTGATCTGATCATAATATGTACTACCCATCTCTTCTTATTGCGGTATCTATTGATATGTCCCATTGGGTTATAATTTTTTTGTGCACGATCTTCAGATCTTCCAGGATAATCATCCATATCGGCCAATTCCGGAAAAATTGCGTATTTTGGCCATAACTTTTTTTTTGCAGTGGGCCAATCCGAATGGGTTTGGGCTTGTTTTGTAGCCAAATCAATGCTATGTCTTTTGACACCGAACTCATTTCTCTACGTTTGGTTTGAATCCAAGTTACAGGCCTTGGCGATCAGTTGAACCGGCGATTAGTTGACCCAGTCCGATATATGTAAATTTTTAAGCAAAAAGGCCAAAGAAACATAGGCTTGAGCATTTCAAATATTGGCTAAATATTCCTAAATCTTTTTGAGAGTAATAAGTTGGGCAAAACATTATGATACATGATTATTTTGGTGGACGTAAAAATCCAATTATGAACTAAAAACTCATTTCTTACTGAACATTATCCGGACCGACCTCATAGCCCCTGGTGGGCCGTTGCGCTTGCATCGGTGCCGCAGCACGCTGCAGTTCCGCTTCTCGTGCCGCCTTCTGGGCCAGTTCCTGCTCCAACCGTTTCAGCTGGGCGTTCAGGCGTTGCACCTCCGCGGTATACTGTCTCTGGTACTCGCGGTACTGCTTCTGCAGTGACTCGGCCGCTTTTAGGGCCGAGTCCGCAATCTGCTTGTAGTCCACCGCCACTGCGACATTGTTGCCTTGCTGCTGATTTGATGATGTTGAGCTTGCACTGCCTTCTGCTACGGTAGGCAGAATGCCATTATTTGTCTCCTGCAAATAAATGCAAAAAATAAAAAAATATCCTAGACCTCTGATCAGTAAAGAGGACCTCTTCTAGAATATGTTAAATTACAAGATTTATTAATTGATTAGGAGCTCATGGAAGCCAAAATAAAAAAGAATTATCAATAACCATAAAGTCTGATTTCCAATATACCTTTCTAAATTTTTGAAAAGNAAATCAGATTATCAGCGCTAAAGATCCTTTCTTAATTAATCAACTTATTACCTAATGATAAGACCTGTTAGTTCACTGAATATATGTAAATTTTAAGCAAAAAATGCCAAAAATACTTAGGTTTGAGCATTTTAAAGATGAATTTTTATTAGATTTTTGGCTAAAATATTCCTAAAATTCTTTTTTGAGAGGTTTTAATAATAATAAGTTGGGCAAAACATAAAGATACATGATTATTTTCGTGGATATAAAAAAATTCAATTAAGCTATATTTCCAAAGTTGCGTTTTTGCTGCATTCTGCGACAAACGCAGCGCACATGTGTTTACAATGCTGCGTTTTGTCTGCATTTTGTCGCAGCAGCCAGCTGCAGAATAAAAAGATGTGTTTACAATGCTGCAGCAAATTGCGGCTAGCTTTTGCAACAAAACGTAGCATTGGAAATACTTCTGCGTCTAGCCGCAGTAAAAAAAGCAAGAAATCTGACGCAGCATTGCAAACACATCTGCGTTTTGTGGCTGGCTGCTGCGGCAAAACGCAGACGCAAAAAGCAGCATTGTAAAACCCCAAAAAGTCATTTCTTGCTAATCCTTATCCGGACCGACCTCATAGCCCCTGGTGGGCCGTTGCGCTTGCATCGGTGCCGCGGCACGCTGCAGTTCCGCTTCTCGTGCCGCCTTCTGGGCCAATTCCTGCTCCAACCGTTTCAGCTGGGCGTTCAGGCGTTGCACCTCCGCGGTATACTGTCGTTGGTACTCGCGGTACTGCTTCTGCAGTGACTCGGCCGCTTTTAGGGCCGAGTCCGCAATCTGCTTGTAGTCCACCGCCACTGCGACATTGTTGCCTTGCTGCTGATTTGATGATGTTGAGCTTGCACTGCCTTCTGCTACGGTAGGCAGAATGCCATTATTTGTCTCCTGCAAATAAATGCAAAAAATAAAAAAATATCCTAGACCTCTGATCAGTAAAGAGGACCTCTTCTAGAATATGTTAAATTACAAGATTTATTAATTGATTAGGAGCTCATGGAAGCCAAAATAAAAAAGAATTATCAATAACCATAAAGTCTGATTTCCAATATACCTTTCTAAATTTTTGAAAAGAAAGCCTATGGAAATTGAGGAGGCGATGGAATGTGGCTATTAATGCCATAAAAATTCTTAGAATCAATGTAAACTCAGATTTGAATCCGGCATTTCCGGGTAATTCCGGAATCTGTTCCAGGTAATCTGGAATAATACATTGAATCCGGGTAAGATGACCCAAATACTAGGAGTTCTATAGCTCAGAATTTCGCACATTTTATCAATAAAAACTTGAACTTACGAGTGTTCTAAAATGATCCAAACGTATCCATCAATCAAGTATTTACAGTAACGTATATCGTGGTACCTAAGCTACACTATGCTTCTAGCCTTGCGATTATTCTAAAGAAGCAACGATGAATTGACCTGTTTTTCTGGTTCTTCCGCTAGTTGTCCTTCTTCCACAACCGCAACTCCATTATTGCGTTTATCCATCGACGTCGTCGAGGTCGACGTCAACAACGGTCTTTGTTGCGTCGTTGAGATGGTCTGTTGCTGTTGTTTGCCACGCAACTGTTCTTCCAACCGCGACTTCTCCCGCAACCATCCGATCTCCTTCTGCTGATGCGTTCGGGTGATCTTTTCTGGAGAGAAAGAGTTGCGTCAAAATTGGAAAAAACTGCGTCACGGCCACCGCGTCTTTCTTTCCGCCTCACCGAGTTCCCGTAACGCCTCCTCCGTGCGCTTCTTCAGCGTCACCGCTTCCGCCTGGACCCGGATGCGTTCCTGCTTCATCTCCTGGCATCGCGTCTCCCAGCTGCCGGTCCGGGCCAGCTCCTGCTCCAACTCCACGACCCTCCGTCGTGCCTGTTCCAGATCCGTACCAGTGCTGAGGATGGTGCTGTTCAGCTTTTCCATCACCGCGCGGTTCTCAGCCAGCGCGGTCTCTGACGCCTCACGTTTGGTGCGTTCTGAGTCCAATTCCTTGCGTATCTGCTCCAATTGCTTGGTGCTTGTTTGGATCTGTCATGTAAAGAGATGTTAATCGATATTGGTAGAAGGGTGCTATGTCGTTTTAAAAAAATATCATAATGGGCGTTTTAAAAAAAAGAATCAAAACTCAATATGTCCTCTAAAAACTTTCTTGTTAGACCTGTTAGACCTAAAGTATAAAGGGCAAAGTTGTGCAGAATTTAATGCTCTATCTGCTGGTATAAATTTTTTTCGAATTTCGAACCAAAATATCGAAAAAAGTAAAAAATATCGAAAAATACGGTTTTTTCGGCTTTTTTCGAACTTTTTGTTCGAAATCCGAAAAATTTTTTACACCAGCAGATAGAATATAAAATTCTGCACAACTTTGCCTTTTATACTTTAGGTCTAACAGGTCTAACAAAAAAGTTTTTAGAGGACATATTGAGTTTTGATTCTTTTTTTTTAAAACGCCCATTATGATATTTTTTTAAAACGACCCAGCACCGGTAGAAGTAGTGCTTTTGATTCGGATTATTATGTATTGTCCTTCATTACCGTACTCGATACCAACACATCAATATTCTTGTACCGACTACACCGATATATCGATATTACAGCGAGTTTTGGCATGATTTTTATGCCATTTTGGTCCCTTTTTGTAAAGTTATCGTATTGGCTAATTTATATCTATTTTGGGGTTTATTTCTTATTCTATCCTTAATTTGCTTTAGAACTATTTTATTATATTCTATGTTTCTACTATAACCAATATTAACTTCGGCTAATTTTAGGTCTTAATCACCAAAATGTAATTTTTACCTTCATCTCATTGTCTTCTTTTGATTTCCTCAATTCCATGTCCAATTCCTCCTTCATCCGCTCCAATTTAGCGGTCATCTCAGTGTTGGAACTCCTCAAAGTCTCCGCCTCCTCCCTCAAAAGTGCTATTTGCCGTTCATTTTCGGCACTTTTCCTCTTCAATTGAAGTTGTTGCTCTTCCACTTCACCCGTAGCAGTCAGTTCTTGACTACTAAATCTGTAAAAAATTGCAAATTATGCTAGATAAATAGCTATAATATTACTTTTTGTTGTTACGAAGTTGCATCGGCGACCATGATGCACCAGTTCCTTCGCTAAATGTTTTTTTTGAATTTGTTAACAATTTTTATCCTTTCCATAAAACATCATTTATCCGGATCTAGCTATATCACAAATTATCGCCTTATACTTGGTATAGATACCAAGGGAAAGAGAAACAAAACCATGAGCCTTTGTTCATAGCTTACTTATTATCATTAGTTTGTTTGTTTGTTTGTTTTTGCTTTTTGTCTATGCATCCTTACCAGGAAAACAAACCCATTATTTACGCATAACCCTGCTCATTGTAGCCTCGCATTCTACCCTCACTGCATCTATTTTTATGGAAAATATCTACTAAAAAATCAATCAGATTATGCTCATCTATTTATTGGAAAAAAATGACCTATGAGTTTTAGAAGCTTATGGCCAAAAGTTTAATATTTTGGCCATGGTTTTTTTTTAATGATTGGCTGAGCATAATATCCATTTTGTGCTCTATTTTTGACATCAAGATGATTTTTAGTCGGGCCTAATAAGCTGAGTTATTGGCTTCCTAGTATTAGTGTAAGTGTAGATCTCTTTGGCCATCTACTCTATAAATGAGAATAGTCCTCTGGGTCTGCTCATTTGCTACCTTCACATCTCATCCTACCTTCTACTCCTCAACATCGATGTCCGTCTACTGCCGGGCTCCAATAACAATGGTGACTTGGTCTGCTGCATCTGGCTACTTTGACGATCCGTCAACTGTGTGTATCGTTGTAGCAATTCGTCATTCTCGTGTTCCAATTCCTACAACATGATTGAATAGATTACTGTATATCTACGATGGAATCCTGCTCTCGCATACATGCATTCTTTGCCGTGTTCTGTGCAGATCACCCTCCGTGAAGCGGAGTTGTTCTCTCAGATCAGCCTCTCTCTCCAGAATGTCCCGGACCTCCTTGGGCAATCCTTCGGCGGAAGATGTTCCATTGGTCAACGGTTTCTTTAAGGTGCAAAATCCAAAAATTGGTCTTTTTTAAAGGGCAAAATTGCCAATTTTGTATTTTTTTTAAAAAAAAAAAACAAAAAGTCCATTTTCTATTCCGTCTGACCTGCTGATCGTTGGAGTGTCTGGCCTCGCGCCACCGGTTTTGTGCCAACAATTCTCGCACCTGCTCCTTTTGGTGGAACAGTTCATCTTCCAGCTTACATCTGTTTCAGAAAACAAAATTTACATATGATTGTCAACTTTTTAAGATCATCAATTTATTCAATAATGTCCAATAACAATGGTGACTTGGTCTGCTGCATCTGGCTACTTTTTCTATTAATATTATTATTCTCCATGATTTTTTTTATTAATTTCAAAACTTTTTCACAATAAGCTAAATCTGATAGGCTTATTAATTGTTCTATTTGACAGCAAGAATTGTTCGAAATTGTACCTAGTCTGAACTCTGAATTATTGTTTTTGCTATTGGTCCATGTTAAATTATGAAATTCTAAAAATTTTATGCGTTTGACACACCTGCGTTCTTCCGCCGCTTCCAACTCGATGTTCAGCCTCAGCGACACCTCCCTGGTCACGCGGAGGTCCTGCTCCAGCTCGGCCACCCTACGTACCTCCTTCTCATCTATCGTGCCATCACCATTCTGGACCTCCGAATCTCGATCAGCATCCGCTTCTTTCTCTGCCGCATTTTCTCCTTGGAGTTCTTGAACTCTTCGGGCCAACATGCCCTTTTCCGCCTGATAAATTATCAACTTTCATCTGATAATATCCGCTATATACTCTTATGATATGCGTAACACTATCGAGATTGGGAAAGTTGGAATTAAGGCGATATCCTATGTATCCTGGTATTGCATAATAGGATGGTTAGCTAAAATGNTTCTATCCTTAATTTGCTTTAGAACTATTTTATTATATTCTATGTTTCTACTATAACCAATATTAACTTCGGCTAATTTTAGGTCTTAATCACCAAAATGTAATTTTTACCTTCATCTCATTGTCTTCTTTTGATTTCCTCAATTCCATGTCCAATTCCTCCTTCATCCGCTCCAATTTAGCGGTCATCTCAGTGTTGGAACTCCTCAAAGTCTCCGCCTCCTCCCTCAAAAGTGCTATTTGCCGTTCATTTTCGGCACTTTTCCTCTTCAATTGAAGTTGTTGCTCTTCCACTTCACCCGTAGCAGTCAGTTCTTGACTACTAAATCTGTAAAAAATTGCAAATTATGCTAGATAAATAGCTATAATATTACTTTTTGTTGTTACGAAGTTGCATCGGCGACCATGATGCACCAGTTCCTTCGCTAAATGTTTTTTTTGAATTTGTTAACAATTTTTATCCTTTCCATAAAACATCATTTATCCGGATCTAGCTATATCACAAATTATCGCCTTATACTTGGTATAGATACCAAGGGAAAGAGAAACAAAACCATGAGCCTTTGTTCATAGCTTACTTATTATCATTAGTTTGTTTGTTTGTTTGTTTTTGCTTTTTGTCTATGCATCCTTACCAGGAAAACAAACCCATTATTTACGCATAACCCTGCTCATTGTAGCCTCGCATTCTACCCTCACTGCATCTATTTTTATGGAAAATATCTACTAAAAAATCAATCAGATTATGCTCATCTATTTATTGGAAAAAAATGACCTATGAGTTTTAGAAGCTTATGGCCAAAAGTTTAATATTTTGGCCATGGTTTTTTTTAATGATTGGCTGAGCATAATATCCATTTTGTGCTCTATTTTTGACATCAAGATGATTTTTAGTCGGGCCTAATAAGCTGAGTTATTGGCTTCCTAGTATTAGTGTAAGTGTAGATCTCTTTGGCCATCTACTCTATAAATGAGAATAGTCCTCTGGGTCTGCTCATTTGCTACCTTCACATCTCATCCTACCTTCTACTCCTCAACATCGATGTCCGTCTACTGCCGGGCTCCAATAACAATGGTGACTTGGTCTGCTGCATCTGGCTACTTTGACGATCCGTCAACTGTGTGTATCGTTGTAGCAATTCGTCATTCTCGTNCTCAGCTTATTAGGCCCGACTAAAAATCATCTTGATGTCAAAAATAGAGCACAAAATGGATATTATGCTCAGCCAATCATTAAAAAATATTCATGAAAAATGAAGCTGCAAAAAACAACTGCTTTAAAAATTCAATAGAAAGAGGTTCAAAACTCCAAAAAATAATTTTAATTCTTTTCCTCAAAAGAGTATTAATAACCTCTCTCAGAATTAGAAATGCGATATAGGTAATTAAACTCGGAATTTAGAGTAGGTGAACCATATTAAATTTCAACATGTTTTTAGGAGATTAAAAAGGTTCGAAAATAAAAAGGCTAAAAGATAAGCAAAAAATTCTGTATATATTAGTTTTTTTATTATTATTTTGGGCCTAAAAAGATAAAAATAAATAAATTTGGATGAACTCTATGTAATGGGTTGAAAAATAGAAGGGGCCTCTCTAATTGAAGGGGCCTCTCTAATAGAAAGGGCCCCCTTGGAGGAGGTTGAAACATAGAAGGGGCCCCTTATATTAGAGAGAATACGGTATTTTCAAAAATCATCCTTTGGTGTCAATTACCGTACTCGCTCTAATATAAGACACCTGTCTTATATTTTTCAAACCATCTCAAGGGGGTGTCTTATATTAGAGAGGTGTCTTTCTTATATTAGGGAGAATACGATAGATTATTTTGACACTGCTACATTGAATTCATTTCAATACCTTCTCCGACAGTGAGCTGGCCTCCATGGAGTTTGACTTGCCCAACAGGTTAAAGAATCCTCCGCTTTTTGGCACTTTGATTCTGCAAAAATTTAAAAATTGAACTAAGCCCTATTTGCTTTTCACCAACTTTTTGCGCCTTGGCTCCTCGCTGGTGCAGCCTTTATGGAATTTTTCGAAGGAATCAAAGGCATGTGCCATTTGTCGTACGGATGGCTTTTTGCCCTTGGACAGCTCTTCGCGACGGATACGGTAGAGGATATTGGTACCTGAATTGGGGTACGGTCACTCTATCCAGTTTATAGTATCTACCCACTTTTGCCAATCGCATACTATTTCTATTTCCTTTGATGGATAATATAGGTTTTACTCTCTGCTCTCTGCATGAGTAACGTCTCATGTCTCAATTAAAATATTAACTATACTGAATCCCTGTAAACTTTATGGCACTCTAACACTGCTCTTGTTATTGTACAACTCTCAAAAATATTATCACAGGCTTCATTTTATACTATATTAATTTACATTATTCTAAATCCACATACAGTATCCCCATCGGAGTTTATTGCGTTATCAAACTATTTATAAAACACCAGAAAACAATCGCTCTAAAACTATTCAATCTACAAACAAAACCAGCATCCAAAATTTTTTTTTTGGAATTCCCGTATGCCGCATCTAGATTATTGTACCTCAAATCCCCAATTGACCAATTCCATAATGTGTACCATCATTCAGTACAATAGTCACACTATTCGTCTAGCCTACCGGTACTGCTCGTCCTCCGGCACATCTGCTGCAAATCCTCCTCATCACTCCCAAAATTTGCATTCTCTGCGCGACGCTGGTCCACTTCGGCCATAATGGGTGATTGTGGAATGTATTGGTGCGGTTGATTATTAAGGTGTACATTTTCTTTTCGGCTTTGCATCATCATCATCAGGTTTGGGCCTAAATTTGGAAAAATCATCATTTCTGCAAGTTTGGTTAAATCTTACCACCACCAAGGCCCTTGGCACAATTAGTTGGCACTTTCAGCGGTGACATTGAACGGGTCATCAGCGAACTGCGGTCCAACAATCGGCTGTCCCATGTTGTATTGTCAGTGAAATTGTTGTCCGTCAACGAACTCATCGAAGGACTCTGAAGTTTTGGGCAATCTTTTTTGGAGATCTAAATAATTTATTAGTTTTCGATCCCCTAACTATGGTGGTCTCAATGATCTGGAATAATATACATTTCATTAGTTGGAATAAGATATGATCATATCATTTGTTATTAAATGCAAGATCATAGATCATGGTTCAAGAACACTAGCTGCCCTTATCCATCTTATTGCAGTTTCTGTTGATCCGCGATTGTTCCAGGGGATATCATTTTTTGGTGTACGACCTCCCAGGAATCAAATCAGATTATCAGCGCTAAAGATCCTTTCTTAATTAATCAACTTATTACCTAATGATAAGACCTGTTAGTTCACTGAATATATGTAAATTTTAAGCAAAAAATGCCAAAAATACTTAGGTTTGAGCATTTTAAAGATGAATTTTTATTAGATTTTTGGCTAAAATATTCCTAAAATTCTTTTTTGAGAGGTTTTAATAATAATAAGTTGGGCAAAACATAAAGATACATGATTATTTTCGTGGATATAAAAAAATTCAATTAAGCTATATTTCCAAAGTTGCGTTTTTGCTGCATTCTGCGACAAACGCAGCGCACATGTGTTTACAATGCTGCGTTTTGTCTGCATTTTGTCGCAGCAGCCAGCTGCAGAATAAAAAGATGTGTTTACAATGCTGCAGCAAATTGCGGCTAGCTTTTGCAACAAAACGTAGCATTGGAAATACTTCTGCGTCTAGCCGCAGTAAAAAAAGCAAGAAATCTGACGCAGCATTGCAAACACATCTGCGTTTTGTGGCTGGCTGCTGCGGCAAAACGCAGACGCAAAAAGCAGCATTGTAAAACCCCAAAAAGTCATTTCTTGCTAATCCTTATCCGGACCGACCTCATAGCCCCTGGTGGGCCGTTGCGCTTGCATCGGTGCCGCGGCACGCTGCAGTTCCGCTTCTCGTGCCGCCTTCTGGGCCAATTCCTGCTCCAACCGTTTCAGCTGGGCGTTCAGGCGTTGCACCTCCGCGGTATACTGTCGTTGGTACTCGCGGTACTGCTTCTGCAGTGACTCGGCCGCTTTTAGGGCCGAGT
This sequence comes from Rotylenchulus reniformis, assembly GCA_001026735.1. Taxonomy (NCBI): domain Eukaryota; kingdom Metazoa; phylum Nematoda; class Chromadorea; order Rhabditida; family Hoplolaimidae; genus Rotylenchulus; species Rotylenchulus reniformis. The sequence goes on along the minus strand of LDKF01002703.1, from coordinate 11,365 downwards.
CCGCAATCTGCTTGTAGTCCACCGCCACTGCGACATTGTTGCCTTGCTGCTGATTTGATGATGTTGAGCTTGCACTGCCTTCTGCTACGGTAGGCAGAATGCCATTATTTGTCTCCTGCAAATAAATGCAAAAAATAAAAAAATATCCTAGACCTCTGATCAGTAAAGAGGACCTCTTCTAGAATATGTTAAATTACAAGATTTATTAATTGATTAGGAGCTCATGGAAGCCAAAATAAAAAAGAATTATCAATAACCATAAAGTCTGATTTCCAATATACCTTTCTAAATTTTTGAAAAGAAAGCCTATGGAAATTGAGGAGGCGATGGAATGTGGCTATTAATGCCATAAAAATTCTTAGAATCAATGTAAACTCAGATTTGAATCCGGCATTTCCGGGTAATTCCGGAATCTGTTCCAGGTAATCTGGAATAATACATTGAATCCGGGTAAGATGACCCAAATACTAGGAGTTCTATAGCTCAGAATTTCGCACATTTTATCAATAAAAACTTGAACTTACGAGTGTTCTAAAATGATCCAAACGTATCCATCAATCAAGTATTTACAGTAACGTATATCGTGGTACCTAAGCTACACTATGCTTCTAGCCTTGCGATTATTCTAAAGAAGCAACGATGAATTGACCTGTTTTTCTGGTTCTTCCGCTAGTTGTCCTTCTTCCACAACCGCAACTCCATTATTGCGTTTATCCATCGACGTCGTCGAGGTCGACGTCAACAACGGTCTTTGTTGCGTCGTTGAGATGGTCTGTTGCTGTTGTTTGCCACGCAACTGTTCTTCCAACCGCGACTTCTCCCGCAACCATCCGATCTCCTTCTGCTGATGCGTTCGGGTGATCTTTTCTGGAGAGAAAGAGTTGCGTCAAAATTGGAAAAAACTGCGTCACGGCCACCGCGTCTTTCTTTCCGCCTCACCGAGTTCCCGTAACGCCTCCTCCGTGCGCTTCTTCAGCGTCACCGCTTCCGCCTGGACCCGGATGCGTTCCTGCTTCATCTCCTGGCATCGCGTCTCCCAGCTGCCGGTCCGGGCCAGCTCCTGCTCCAACTCCACGACCCTCCGTCGTGCCTGTTCCAGATCCGTACCAGTGCTGAGGATGGTGCTGTTCAGCTTTTCCATCACCGCGCGGTTCTCAGCCAGCGCGGTCTCTGACGCCTCACGTTTGGTGCGTTCTGAGTCCAATTCCTTGCGTATCTGCTCCAATTGCTTGGTGCTTGTTTGGATCTGTCATGTAAAGAGATGTTAATCGATATTGGTAGAAGGGTGCTATGTCGTTTTAAAAAAATATCATAATGGGCGTTTTAAAAAAAAGAATCAAAACTCAATATGTCCTCTAAAAACTTTCTTGTTAGACCTGTTAGACCTAAAGTATAAAGGGCAAAGTTGTGCAGAATTTAATGCTCTATCTGCTGGTATAAATTTTTTTCGAATTTCGAACCAAAATATCGAAAAAAGTAAAAAATATCGAAAAATACGGTTTTTTCGGCTTTTTTCGAACTTTTTGTTCGAAATCCGAAAAATTTTTTACACCAGCAGATAGAATATAAAATTCTGCACAACTTTGCCTTTTATACTTTAGGTCTAACAGGTCTAACAAAAAAGTTTTTAGAGGACATATTGAGTTTTGATTCTTTTTTTTTAAAACGCCCATTATGATATTTTTTTAAAACGACCCAGCACCGGTAGAAGTAGTGCTTTTGATTCGGATNTTTTTTAATGATTGGCTGAGCATAATATCCATTTTGTGCTCTATTTTTGACATCAAGATGATTTTTAGTCGGGCCTAATAAGCTGAGTTATTGGCTTCCTAGTATTAGTGTAAGTGTAGATCTCTTTGGCCATCTACTCTATAAATGAGAATAGTCCTCTGGGTCTGCTCATTTGCTACCTTCACATCTCATCCTACCTTCTACTCCTCAACATCGATGTCCGTCTACTGCCGGGCTCCAATAACAATGGTGACTTGGTCTGCTGCATCTGGCTACTTTGACGATCCGTCAACTGTGTGTATCGTTGTAGCAATTCGTCATTCTCGTGTTCCAATTCCTACAACATGATTGAATAGATTACTGTATATCTACGATGGAATCCTGCTCTCGCATACATGCATTCTTTGCCGTGTTCTGTGCAGATCACCCTCCGTGAAGCGGAGTTGTTCTCTCAGATCAGCCTCTCTCTCCAGAATGTCCCGGACCTCCTTGGGCAATCCTTCGGCGGAAGATGTTCCATTGGTCAACGGTTTCTTTAAGGTGCAAAATCCAAAAATTGGTCTTTTTTAAAGGGCAAAATTGCCAATTTTGTATTTTTTTTAAAAAAAAAAAACAAAAAGTCCATTTTCTATTCCGTCTGACCTGCTGATCGTTGGAGTGTCTGGCCTCGCGCCACCGGTTTTGTGCCAACAATTCTCGCACCTGCTCCTTTTGGTGGAACAGTTCATCTTCCAGCTTACATCTGTTTCAGAAAACAAAATTTACATATGATTGTCAACTTTTTAAGATCATCAATTTATTCAATAATGTCCAATAACAATGGTGACTTGGTCTGCTGCATCTGGCTACTTTTTCTATTAATATTATTATTCTCCATGATTTTTTTTATTAATTTCAAAACTTTTTCACAATAAGCTAAATCTGATAGGCTTATTAATTGTTCTATTTGACAGCAAGAATTGTTCGAAATTGTACCTAGTCTGAACTCTGAATTATTGTTTTTGCTATTGGTCCATGTTAAATTATGAAATTCTAAAAATTTTATGCGTTTGACACACCTGCGTTCTTCCGCCGCTTCCAACTCGATGTTCAGCCTCAGCGACACCTCCCTGGTCACGCGGAGGTCCTGCTCCAGCTCGGCCACCCTACGTACCTCCTTCTCATCTATCGTGCCATCACCATTCTGGACCTCCGAATCTCGATCAGCATCCGCTTCTTTCTCTGCCGCATTTTCTCCTTGGAGTTCTTGAACTCTTCGGGCCAACATGCCCTTTTCCGCCTGATAAATTATCAACTTTCATCTGATAATATCCGCTATATACTCTTATGATATGCGTAACACTATCGAGATTGGGAAAGTTGGAATTAAGGCGATATCCTATGTATCCTGGTATTGCATAATAGGATGGTTAGCTAAAATGACATCGACGGGCCGATATCTAGACCGTAGTGAAAGTTGACCTTTGCTGGCTAAAATTATAGAACTATAAAGTACCAGGTTTAAGATCGCGTTGGACATGGAAATAATATCTGGCACAACTTGTATCGCTGTATCGCTCCCAAGGTACCAATGTACAGTAAATTTTAGGGTACTATAGTATCGGGATCAATCTAGATGGTGTTCGGGTTCGCCGATGTACTGCAGTGATCGGCGGTTCTTCACCACTTCACCTCACCTGTAGCTGCTCCCTGAGTCGGTCCGCCTTCCGCAGTTTGAACTGCAAAATGCGCGCATTTTTGGCGCTCTGTTCCAGCTCGCGCTGCAACTCGCGGAACTCCTGGATCTCCTCCACCCGGTACTGGTCCTGCATCTCCTCCAGCTCGCGCTCCAACTCCTTCCGCTCCTTCTGCAACTGTTCACACATCGATTCGCTCATCTGCAGGCGTTCTTCCAGCTCCGGGGGCACAATATTTGTCAGGGTTAGTGCCGAGGCACTCATCGTTGAATCAGCATCATGGTGGTTCTGAAGGGTTAACTGATGCTATTGAACAAGTTCTGCTATGTCTACTACCATGTCTTGAGTCTTACTTTACCCTACCCTGATTCCATCTGATCTTTATCACGTCATGTAATTCGTTATACACATTACCGTATCATAGTGCTTTGGTTATATTATGATACCAATACATTACCTGTCCTTACTCCTACTCTACCGTGCTCAAGGATACTGTATCCTAACCGATTCTATAATAGGAAACTTTTAAAAAAGAAACTTTTTTTTTGGGCCAATTTGTCCATTTTTGCGTCATTTATCTACTCGATCAGATATTCGCGCTTTTAGTAGTATATCCTGTCATGGTACTGTCTATCTATCTACAGTTTCTTGGAACTGCTTTACGATGCTTACTGTTTTAATTGCCCTATTTTACCGCATTTTTATTCTAAATTTTACCGTATTTTATTCTGATATACTGTATGTCTAATTCTAATTATACCATTTTCTGCTGTACCATGGCCTCTCTCAACCGTACTACCTTGGTTTGGCCAAGAAGTTGTGCTTTCAGTGCACTGTTCTCTGTCCTGTAGTCGTTCAATAATAACTCCATCTCGGCCAATGCCTCCTCCACCAATTGTTTGCCATTTATAGCCACTCGACCATCTCCAGTTTCTCTATCTTCTCTTTGATCTCCGTTGTCTTTCTCCTTCCAGGTACCGTATCGTTTCTTTAGCCATTCACTCCATCGCTTTCGTTCGTGTCGATACCGACGACACTGATCTTGCAGACGCCGATTCTCAGTCCTCAAGTGCGCAAATTCCCACTGGTTCTGAATATATTATAATCACTTTAAATAATTATGCTTTAATCATTGTATCTTATCATTTTCGCTGTTTTAAGCGCTCTGATCAGATGATTTTTCGGTGCGTAATCCACAGATCAGATCATTTTGCTCTATGCTCTAATTAAATTTTTTTGGTAAAAATTATTTATTGTTATTCCGCCTCTCAGAATAATTTTGGTATCCAATCTCTTTTAGAATAATCATTCCAAACCCTTATATCAAATAAGTTTTGGTGAACTAAACCAAAAAATTCGTTAGCATAAGAGCTAATCATCTGAGGAATCTTTTCAATCAGATCAGTAAATTTGTGACTCAATGGCACTTACAAATTCCTTCGCTGTTGGAGTTAGTGCTCTGCCATCCTCGTCCTCTCCTCCCTCTTCGTCCTCCTCCAACTCCTGGTCCTCGAAGAAGTTTTTGCTGCTGTTTGTGGGCGTCATGAACGGTGTCATGTCCATGTCCACGCCGGTCTTGAAGGACTCGGCCCAGGACAGACTGGTCAAACTCTCCACCGAGTAAGCGGTGAACAGCTGCTCGGTGCTGTCCGCTTCTGGTGGTGATGCGGAGCGGGGACCGCCGCCCATGGCCGACCTGTAGGAGGACGAGACCACCGAGCGCAGGTCGTCCACTTGGAGTCGCTGTTGCTGCTCTTCTTCGGCACCAAAAATGGGCAAAAAATTATTATTTAAAATGATCAACCGATTTTTTTGGTAATAGGAGATCGCATTTAATTAATAGAATCGATATCAATAATTGGGTCAAACCAAGCATTGAGCATAAATGAATCAAAATCGAACTTTTTTATTCTGGTTAAAAGTTAAAACCAATACCAACTAACCTAACCGATTTCTAATTTTGAACAATCTAGATTGTTTTTTCGGTTTCATTCTTGCAAAAAAGCGAATCAACAAAAATCGGGATTTTGGTCCCGATTTTGATGTTTTTGCGAATTTTTCTAACGCAATAAACCGGATCCTACCATTAACCCAGGTATTCCTACTCACTTTTTTTGGCTCACCTTCAATGTCGTGCGTCTCCTCTTTGGTCACAATTACATTGTGCCGTCCCGTGAACTCATCCTCATGCTTTTGTTGTTCTTCTTTGGTCTTTTCTCGCTCTGGTTTTCGTTCTTCTTTGTCTTCCTGTTTCATCTCTTCTTTAGCCTTCACTTTTTCCCTAGTTACGCCAGCTTGGTTCTGCTCCTTCTTGGCCGCTTCATCATTTTGTTTATCTTTTGCCTCAGATTTCTTTCTCTTTCCCTCTTGGCCCAACTCTTCTTTGGCTTCATTCTTCTGCTCCTTTTTGTTCTTTTGGTCGATTATCCTGTTATTCTTTGGCCCTTCTTCTTTGGTCCCAATCTCTTTATCTTTTGCCTCAAATCTCTTTTCTTTTCCTTCTTGACCCAATTCTTCTTTGGCCCTATGATTTTGCTCCTTTTTGGCCTTTTGGATTCGCTCCTCTTTGCTCTCCTCGTATTCCTTCTTCTCTTGTCTCCTTTGCTCTTCTTTGTTGCTATCAGACTTCTTTCTTGCATGATTACTCTTCTCCTCTTTGTCCTCATGCTTCTTCTCTTTTGTCTCATCAACTGATTTCTCGCGCAACGACTTTGAATGGCCCAGACTGATCTGGCGCTGTTTGGACAACAACACCGTCGTGGTAGAGGAGGGCCTTGTTGGTGGAGATTTAGGGCCATTATCATGATTATCAATGGCCGAGGAGGAGGAGGAGGATGCCGTTGGCCTAAAATCATTATTTTACTGTTCGGAGGGCCAACAAAACTCTCTTCATTACCTAATAGGCAAAACCCCTAAATTTATTATTTTTTTTATTTTATTTTTTTTATTTTTTTTATTTTTTTTATCTTCTACTTTTATACACCAAGAACGTTTTAGGATAACTAATTGCGATTGAACTCTTGTTCCGGAATCCGGAACTAATCAAAGTACCAGTGGTGAAATTTTTTAGCGAAATAAATCGTTAAAGTACCGATACCAACCAGAGGGTTAGGTCGGGAGGGTAGTAGTATTGCTTTTTCATTGATACACAATTTAGGTCCCAATACTCTACAAATATAATCGGTACTCTACAAATGTACCACCCAAAGGCCAACTTACGGTACCGTTACCTTAATCAATACTTTTTGATGCTGAAATTACCCAACTATGAACAAACCTCGAACTTGCATCAGCATCTTTACCCGCCGGTGCTTTCGTAGTTGTTGTGTTCGGCACTTTTGTATCGGATTTTTTGGCCAGGGAAATTATACAAGGCACTTTTTGTGGCTGTTGCTTGTTGTCTGATGAGCTTGAAGATCGATGCGGGTTAGCATGATCAGCAGCATTCTCGACCTGTATTCTGCGCATTTCCGGCGGCTGCTGTTTTGTTGCAGATGAACTCCTTGCCAACGGTGTTGTTGATGTCCTTAGTAAGGTTGTATACTGCTGAGGAGTCCGACGGACGGTCAGAATTGGACTTCGATTCGATCTGATCAGCACCGATCGATTTTGATCCGATCTGCTGTTCTGATCCGGCATCAGAATGGGGTTCCATTCTGATCCGATCGATGTTTTATGATCATCCGCTCGTCGATCATTGTTGCCGTCTTCATCTGGCACCGTTAATCCAGCCACTCCAACTTCCGCATGCTTATCCCTTTAAAAATTGCGTATAAAATATTGCTTTACTACGTATTTTCGGAATCTCATGGTTAGTTACCCAATTAAGCACCAAAATATTTCTTATTTTTTGTTATACTACATATAATACCATTTATGGCATGATACCATACCGTATTTCCTCTAATATAAGACCTTGCTCTATTATAAGACCCTGCTCTAATATAAGACCCCCTTTTGAAGGGGTTTGAAAATTATAAGACCCTGCTCTAATATAAGACCCTGCTCTATTATAAGACTCATTTCGGTACTTTTGCAGTTTACCCCCTGGAATTTTGTTATAATATTTTTCCTGTCAGATTTAAGTATGATTTCACCAAAGCTATGATTTTGTGTTGTTATCATCTTTTACAATGTTATGCATTACCAAAATTGGATGAAACATAAAAGATGGCAAAAGAACAGAGCTTTGATGAAATAATATGATAAAATCTGAATCAGATTCGCACGCATTGTCAGCACATGTGAGAGAATCCCTAATGTTAAATTTAACAAAAAAATATTTTAAAAAATTCCAGGGGTTAGTAAACTGGAAAAGTACCCCCATTTCTCTTTTGAACAGACAAAATAGCAGTCATAGAAGATTTGAAATTCCCTTTTAAAAATTTCATCTAAAATTTTTCAATATTCAAAAAAAGGATTGATGTCATCGAATACAGACGAAAAAATTCGATGAAGGATACTTGTCAGCGCTTCAAGATCGACAGATAGAATGTACGGAGAGGGATCGATCGGGAAAATCAACTCCAGGATCTTTTGTCAGTCGTTAGATTTTTACAGGATATTTTTTATAAGAGAAAATTAAATTTCCTTTAGGGAAATTCGTCCAAAATTTACCAAAGGAAACGATTAGATGAATCCTGTCCCCGTGAGAGGGTTTGAAAATTATAAGACCCTGCTCTATTATAAGACCCCCCTTTGAGGCGGTTTGAAAAATATAAGACCCCGGTCTTATATTAGAGCATTTACGGTATATGGCATTTTGCTAAGTAAAAACGGCGATTTCTTTAAATTTAATTGTTTATATTTGGAATTTTTCGCCAATAAAATAACGAAATTCTATTTTCAATGGGTCCCTAAAGATGTCCGAAAAATTCCACCCGTGTTTATGCTAATGAATTTGAAATATCGAATTGATATCTGAAAAAATAAGTCAAATGAAAAAATAATGGAGGAAAATGATATATAATTTGACTCTGAAAAAATCTTTTATATTATTTTGAAAAATTAAACGTACAATTTCACATTTTATATTCGGATAAGTAAACAAACCGGTTTTTTGGGCGATCTAAATTTCTTGAACCATGAACTAATTTTCGATAAAAAATCGAACAACAACAACAACAACAACCAAAAATTTTGGTTACTTAACTTACCTTAGCCTGAAGCATTTTCGGCACCGATCGCGCAAATATCGTTGCGCCTCGAATCCCGTACAAGCTCGATCGCCCATGCTCTGCGGATAATGTTGGTGATAAGAGTGTGTTCGGCGTACGGCCGATGGCGATGCTTTTTTCTGGGCCAAGCCAGAGGATAAGCTCTTGGGTTGATGGCAAGGCACTAAAAATTGAAAAAGGATAATCAGAAGTGCTGAAGAGTAGAAGAAGTGGAAGCCCAAAAAAAGAATAAAAGAAATCAGAACTAGCAAAGAAGAGAGATCAGAACTAGCAAAGAAGAGGGGAAACGAAAGAATTGAGAAATCAGAGGAACCAATTAAGATGATCCGATCTGCTGGACACGGATCAGGATCAGCAGAACACGGAACAACCTCTGCTCGAAATCCGGTGAGATAAAGAAAATTGGAAGGGGAAGAGAGAAAGAGAAAGATTAGATTCAGAATTAGCTAGGAGGATGGTATAGAAGCTAGAAAATGGTACAAGATGCACAAAAATGTGCCAGCATCAGGTGTCAAAAAAGCTCATTAAGGCGTTTAAAATAAAAGCTAATATGGTCATCGGACTAATAAGAACCTTTTTAAATCTTAATGGGACAAGGCAAAAAACATATAGGTATGTACTAGGTATAAGTATAAAATTAGGTCTGTCCTAGAAAATTTTTCGTTTTTTTTTTTTTCTAAATTTGAAAAATTAAAACCCAAAAAGGCCAAAATCTTGATAAATTTTGCTCATATTATTATTATTATTATTTTTTAATAGTTTTATCTATAAGGATATTTTTTAACGGCCTAGCACCAGGATAAAAGTATTAAATAAATGAGTAGTGAAGAAGATATCAAAAATGGTGAAAAGGATCGGTAAAATGAATGGAAAAAAACAAAAAACAAAAAGTAGAGCTTTCGATTATTAGCGAAAAATATTGAAAATAAGGGGAAATAGCTATAATCAGATTATTATTGAGGTGTTCAAATTGGGGTAATCCATTCGAATGACCCCAGATTGAATGGCAAGAGTATTCTTGGCCATAAAAGAGGGACATTTTTGCCGCCAAAGAGCAAAGAGTTGGAAAGGCTGAATGCTTTTCGGGGGGCCGGGGCCGGAAATTTTGTGAAAAATCGATAAATAAAGCTTATAAAGCTTTGCAGCTCCCAAGGCTTTAAAGTAGCAATAAGAATAAGCCATGGGGAATAACACAACAAGTTTGGCCACCAATTTTTTTGCATATCCCTTACGACATAATGATGATGTATGTATGGGAATTTCATTTGGCAAAAAGGTTGTTCCCATGGATTTTGTTTGATAAAAATGTATTTAAGCGATTTTTTTCGGAAAACAAAAAATTGTTACGAAACAAATTCTGAAAAAATCGATGGTATAGGCTAAACATTTTGTGTATTATTTTCCCATTAAAATCTAATACAGGGATTTTATTGGGCTATTTGGTCTAAATATTCGGCGATTTAGTTTTTTGCAACTGTTAACGTCCGATCTAGGAAACTTTCGATCTGAGTACCAAAATTGAAATTCTCAGGTAGTAGTAAAATATAGTGCCAAATTTTCTGCGAAAAATGATGCGTGAATAATGCGAGAAAATTAAATTTACGAAGAGGCCACATAGGACAAGAAGAAAGTGCATGGGAAGAGAAGGCCCAAAAATGAGAAAAAATAATATTCCAGAGCTAACAAATCTATTTTTGAAAATTTCACTATTTTGGGGCTTTATTTCAAAAATCAGTCAAAAATGCTCAAATTTCTCTTTATTAATATCCATAAATAATTTATAAACTATAAAAAAAATTGATCATTTTTCTGAGTCCAATAAACGGGGTCTATTAGCCCGATCGCTAATAAAGTTGATCGGGTCCAGCTGTCAGATGGGTCATTATGGGCCCGATAATAAGGGTCAAGGCAACGGATGAATGATGTGAAAGGGATTTGGTCCACCGGTGGGGTGAAAATCGGAGAGGACAAATGGGCCACAGATCCGCCGATCGAAGCCGATCGATCGCTAAAAGTGTGGCTAAAGAGAGGGAGAGAAGAAGCAGAGTGAGGGAGGGTAAAGCAAATCGTCGGTGATCAGCCAAAACAACCCCCAAAGTAAAGTCGAGAGCAGGAGGGGAACCAAAAATCGGGAATGAGGAGGTGGGTGGACCCGATCGGCGGGGCCAGGACAAAGGCTGATCATTGTCTGTAGCTGGTGGGTACCAATTATTTCTATAGGATCTGATTAATAAATGTGCAAACTGCGAAAAATAGGGTTAAGAACTTTACTAAGGAAAATTTTGGAGGAAAAAATTCGATCATATTCTGCCACAGGGCAGGATCGCTGACATTGTAAAATTTTTGGAATATTATAGCTTCAGGGTTTGGGTCGAAAAATTGTCTGGAAACGATCTGAATCTTGTTTCCCATAAAATTCAACCTAATAAATTTCAAAATTGTAGTGATACCGGTCAGTCATTTTAATCATTTATTTAAGCGATTGTGTAAAGGATACATCATCGCAGGGAAAGGCACCATCAAACTATTGAAAAAACATTGCTCCCCATTTAGATATCAAATTACCTCTTATGGAAGAGAAAAATCCCTTATTCGGAGCCCGGTAAATTTTTTTATCCATCCATAAATTTTAAAAATAAAAGGTTTAATGCATGTTTAGATAAAATTGGAATTATTGAACGAGCTTAACAGTTTCCATCTTTACTCCGTACCTCCAAATACTTCATTTGGACCCTCCTATAAAATAAAAGACTTGTAAGCTAAATCTGTGCCGATTTCCTA
>LDKF01002701.1:0-11921 GCA_001026735.1 Rotylenchulus reniformis | reverse complement strand
TCAGTGGTGCGAGTTATCCTACACAAATTTTCACCGCATTCCCGAAAAATGGAAAAATGAGTGGAAAATTCCGATAAGACCTGGTAATGAATCCGATCCTGATGAAGAGTTCGTATGTAAGGTGGAAGAACCAAAGAAAATGGTGTGTTACCGTATTCTCTCTAATATAAGGCCTAGGCCTTATATTTTTCAACCTCGGTCGAAGGGGGGCTTCTTTTTGTTCATTAAAACACAAGGGAGGCCTTATATTGGAGGGAGGGCCTTATATTTTTCAACCTTCGTCGGAGGGCAAGGAGCTTAAATATTTTTGTCCAGATTTTGCCAAGAATGATTTTTTCTGAGGAATTTTTTTATTTTTTCGTAAATTGGACAAACTCTCTACTATGAAAACACCAGAATAAAATAATTTCTTGTTTATTTTTTCGGATTTCATTTGTAGCAATATTAATTACTTCGTTATTCTTCTTTTTGTTCATTAAAACACAACATTAAAGTTATTATAAGGTCACTATGTAGGCCTTATAATAGAGGGGGGCCTTATATTAGAGGGAGGGCCTTATATTTTTCAATCTCTATCGAAGGGGGGCCTTATATTAGAGGGGGTCCTTATAATAGAGGGAGGCCTTATATTAGAGAGAATACGGTATGTTGAAGCTTGCGATTTTGGTAAGTTTAATGGCAGGTGTGGAATGCGTAGTTAAATTTGAACAACTAAAATTGAAAAATTTGAACTTCGAGGCATACAAATACAAACGCCAAAAAATTAAGACCGAATTTTAGGAGCATAATCTGATCTGAAAAAACAAAAAAAAACGATAAAGTCGTAGATTAGAGATGAACTCCAATTTTTGGGCTCATCCAATGTGAAATGCCCAAAAAAGTTCTGAAAATTTTAATTTTTACAACACCAATTTGCTCACAGTGTTTGTTCTAGGCTGTGGTGTGGTTGTGGTTCGCTATTGCTCGCTATTGCTGGCATCAGAATTTGCGACAGATGATAAACATAGAAGGGACCACTGTCGTAAGCTACCCTGCAATGAGGTTAGTAGCAGCGTTTTTCTGTTCCAAAATTGTTCCGTCTGTTCTGTTCCTTTCTGTCCTCAAAATTTGGAACAGAACAGGAACAGATTAAGCAGGAACAGTCAAATCTGTTCCTAATTTGTTCCAATGGTATTTTTACCTTCAAATTTTGCTGAAATATTTCGAAATTATTTTTAATTGGGAAAATTTTTTAAAGAAATTTTTAAAATTTAAGAAGTCGGTGAAAATTTAGATAAAAATTTTAGATTAAATTTCCTTTAAGAAAATTGATCAATTTTTCAGATGTATTAAAAACTTCTGATTTAAAAGTCCGGACTCAGATCCGGATTTTTTCCAATAGGGGCCGCCGGAGAAAATTTTGGGAATTTTTGGCCACTTTCATAAGAAAAATTGACCTTTTTTGAGGATAATTTTTAGAAGGAAACTTTATATATGGTGAGGGTGGCAGCGGTCCCGATAGGGGCCGCCGGAGAAAATTTTGAAAATTTGGCACAATTTGTTGAGAAAATTGGTCAATTTTTTCCGATTTTCCTCCCTTTCCTCCTGATTTTCCACCCTCTCTAAGAATCATCCCCCCCCCCTTCCGGACCCCGGAAAAGTCCGGGCTCGGATCCGGGTCCGATCTCCAACTGAGACATATTGATATATAAATTTTAAAGTTTTTGAAAATTTAGATTTGGAAAAATTATTATTATTTTTTTCGAATTCTATGAAAAAATTTCCAGTCAGTGAAAATTTTTAAAAATTGAGGAGTTGCGAGGAAAATTTTGAAATTTTATCCGGGTTTCATAAGAAATTTTCAGAAAAATCGGTGGTTGGAACAAATTAGGAACAGATTGGTCTGTTCCTGCTTAATCTGTTCTGTTCCACAGATTTACAATCTGTTCTGTTCCTGTTCTGTTCTCAGAGTAGAACAGAACAGAACAGGAACAGAACAGATTAAGTCGGAACAGAAAAACGCTGGTTAGTTGTCAAGTTCAATTTTTCCGTCTTTAAAGGGGGCCAAAAAGAGGCAAAATAGGTGCTATGTCGTTTGGTCGAAAGGTTCAAAGATGGATAGCTGGCGTCAATAATCCAATAATACTAAAATGTCTAAAGATGTCAAAACTCTCTATAAGGTGTCCAAAACTAAAATTTATAATATATAAAGATTACATATTTGAATAAATAAAGATGCTAATATATCTTATGATGTGGTGATGTTATTGGTGCTGGGTCATCACAAATGTTATTGGTGCTGGGTCGTCCATAATGGGCGTTACAAAAAAAAGTGACCCCAAAATGTTCTTCAAAAACTTTTTGTAATCCAGCGACAAAGTTGTGCAGAATTTTATGCTCTATTTTATGGTATTTTTTGTTTTTTGAAATTCCAACGAAAAATTCGAAATTTTTGTGAATTGTCCTATTTTTCGATATTTTCGGAAAATTTTTGAACTTTTTGTTCGAATTTCAAAAAACTAAAAATACCTAAGATAGAGCATAAAATTCTGCACAACTTTGCTTTTTTTACTTTTGGTCTAACATGTCTTACAAAAAAGTTTTAGGCCAGACTATATCATTTGGCACTTTTTTTCAACGACCTAGCACCGGGAAAAATATAAATAGATTATTGCGACACAAAATAAATAATGAACACAATTAACAAATTTTCACATTCCATTTTTGGTTTATAATTTATAAGTAATTGTTTTTACATATATTACAATCGTATTAGTTAGGTATGTATTAATATAAATTTCTATCATCATTCAATTTGACAAGTAATATTATTTTCTTTTATTAAATTTCCAATTTTTCAAATGAATATGTTGATTTTGGCTACAAACTCCGTTTAGTTTCTCCAAGGGTTGCGCATGGGGAGTGGGGGATTTGGAAAATTTCGAGGAGGACGGGGATTGTCGAGGATGGATTTGTGTGCATTTTTTCTTTCCATCCATTTAATTTCAGAACCATTGCAATTTGAAAACCAGAATGGAACCTTGGAATCCGCCACCTTATCTTTCGAAATCCAAAGTGGAGTGTCCCTCTGAAAAATTGTACACCACAGTACAGCGGCAGGATGCCAGCAGTACTTCTGGGAAAATGTTTGGATTCTTGGTATATACCATATTATGTAATAATTTTAAATTCGCTAAAATTTTTTGAGATTGACTAGAGCAATAAGAGATGGGCAAAACGTTAGGACGCCGGTGGGGCTTGAACCCACATTTTCTCGTATCCATGAAGTGCTTTCACATTAAGCTACAGCGATGCGTTTGGCCCTTCTCTTATGAAAGCTTTTATAGGGATGGGAATACGTCATCAGCAGGCGGAATTTCCTCTTCTCCTTTAACTCGCAGATTCAATATATTTTTTGCAAAAAAAAAGTCTGGTGGAGAAAACTCAATACATTATTTATTTATTTATTTTTGCAAAAAAAAACCTCAAAACTAAATATCTTGGTAACAAGGTCTACAGCCAATTTCAAATAAATATTCATCAGGGCAAACTCGGACCTCTTGACAAAGACAACAACAACAACAACAACGACAATTCCGCTGAGGTGCATCACTTTGTGCAATGGAGGATGGTGGTGTTGCTAGCCATGGCTGCAGGCTTGCAGCATCTGCTGCTGCCGGTTGTGCTTTGATTGTGGGGATCCCAGGGTTAAACAATGTGTGAAGAGATGAAGGCGCCGGAAAAGGGACCGAAAGCACTGAATTTGCCACAATTCCGATCGGTCTAACTAAGATTTTTTTTAATTTTCTTTATCATGTATTCTTTTTATTCTTTAATTTATGTTTTTTAAAAAATAAATATCCCTACATTTGCGGACATTAATTTGTATTTTTTCGATTTATGACTCTTTGAATTTTGTTTTTTAGATGCTCCTTTAATAAGCAAACTTTTTTGTCTACGAACTATAAACTATTCCATGAATTCATTTTTGCAAAATCGTGCTGGGTCGAATATAAAAAAAGGCAAATGTGGGCGAAGTAAAAAAAAGCGAATGATAGTGGAAGGGAGAATTGAGTGGACAGTGGATGATCACGCTTGGTACTACTAAATTACTAAGGACGAAATGTTTAAAACATGAATAAACACTAAAAATTAATAATTAATAATAAAAAATATTAGAAAGCCGTCATTTAAGCCTTCTTTAAATAGGTAAATATTAAAAGAGTTAATCTCAATTTTATTGAAAGATACCCATAATCTTCCGAATTTTTTATAAAGATTTTAGACCATTAATTTTTGAAAAATTTTGAAAAAAATTGAAAAATTTTTAAATCCTATTGGTTACTTCAACCCATTCGGTACTACCGAAGCCAAAAAAATTTTTCAAAAATTAATGGTCTAAAAATCTATATAAAAAATTCGAAAGTTTGTGGGTTCTTTCAATAAATTTAGGTTAACCTCTTTTAATATTTACTTATTTAAAGCAGAAATCTTAAAGTAATTTTTCAGAAATAAGGACACGGAAAGCCAAAAATAAGGATTACACTGAGGAAAATCCTCAAAAATAAGGACAATTTTGAAAAATGAAAAAATTCCAAGTAATAATCAAGGTTATATATCAAATTTTTTATTTTTTTCTTCTCTAAGTTTTTCCATTAATAATTAATAAACATCAAGGGATTGAGTAATGATGGAACAAGGCTTTCTAATATTTTTTATTATTAATTATTTTATTTTTAGTATTTATTCATGTTTCAGACATTTCGTCCTTAGTCATTTAGTACTTTCGCCCACATTTGCCTTTTTTTACTTAGCACCTTGCAAAATGATCTAAAAATGCAAACTCTGCAGGCAAACCTAGAAACTTTCCGGACTATTTTAAAATAAGTTTAAAAAAATTGAAAAGGAAAAATATACAAAAAAATTATGCTTGTTTTTTATATAAAAATTATTAAGTTTGATAAATAAAAAATTTTTGAAAATTATTAAATGAATTAATTTTCTAAATTAACCTTAAAGAATTTTATGTCTAAAAATCGAGTATAATTTTCTGCAAATATTTTTGCCTTTTGAAGCTTTGAATTAACACATTAAAAATATTCCTGGATCGTCACCACATTTCGTCATGCTATATGATCAACATAAACCTATTTTTACCAAATTCCTTTTCAATTCTCAACTTTACTTAAATAGTGATTCCTTTATTCGTTAATTTATCTGAATTTTATAAAACAACTTTTATTTTTGAAATAATGACTTGACAAAATTGACATAATTTGTAGGAAATTTATCACATGAATAATATGGCATATATAGATACTTTGCTCATCTATTCAATCGGCCGAAGAAGTTAGTGGGGAGAGTGAGCACTCTGGAAAGAGAAGATTATCATAATTGGTAAATTGATCATTAGAAACCGGTTTTATTTGCATAAATAATCTTGTTAACATAATTATTTAGCTTTTTAATCAAAATAGTTGCTAATAGTCAAACGATTTTTTAAAATTATTTTTTAATAAATTTTAAAGGCCATGTTTTTATGTATGTATTGGCTAAATGACGGAAATGAACATAGTTATAAACTAAAACTCGGGTACCACTGGTAATAATATATGCGCAGTACAATAATGTATACCGTATTTTCTGTAAAACACCTTCCCTGGAATTGAAGCCCCCTCTAATAGACCCCTCTCTCTGAAAAATAATAGCCCCGGGGTTCTATTACAGAAAGTAGAGTATAAATTCGCTCTAAAATGATGGTACTTTTATTTTTTTATTCAATCATAGCACTAATCATAGCTATGGGCTGGGATTTATATGGAAAACCCATATTTTTCAGAATGCCTGGAAATCACGTAAAACGCATTTTTTGCTTGATTTTAAAATTCTAACTAGCACTTTAGGATCCATATTATTAAATAATTCGGAATTTTTATCCACCTTCCCATATTTCCATCCAAATTTCGCCATTTTTTCGAAAATTCTTTAAAAAAATGCAATAAAATCAAAATTTATTTGAATTTTGTGAAAAATTTCTGAAAAAAATTAATTTTTTTTTGAAAATTATTGCTCAAAATTTTTTTTGAGAGAAATTTTCCCTTAATTTTAAAAATGAATAAAAATATAAAAATTGGTATTAAATGATTAAAATGATTAGTTTTTGAAGAAAATTTTAATTTTTTGTCAATATTTCACAAAATTTTCACCCATATTTTCCACATTTTTTGTCCATATCTGGCATTTTATAGACCATATTTTATGCCCATATTTCGCGATTTTTATAACCCATATTTTTCCCATCCCTACTCATAGACTAAACATGCAAACAAAACAAACATAAAATCGGCGTAAAAATCCTGTAGAAATCAAATTTTATTTTTGGCGCTAGGATTTTATGACGCGAAAACATTCCATGTTAAATTATTGTTGTTTGTTTCTTTTTCCTCGATTTATCCACTTTCTGTGTGCTATTTTGCAAGAAGGAATTCGCTTCGAAAGATCATAGAAAAGTCCATTTCTATCGAGAGACTATTTTAATTTTACCATCATCAAGGCACGCAACGTTCTAACGCATCTCATTGCCGTGCATCTCGTCCTGAGTGACCACCGCCGCCTGACACAGTGCTCCCAGTGCATTGGATAATTCCTGACAAGCGGCTTTACATGTAGCATAGTTGGGATGATCCGACTGAAAAATGGGAAGCTCATTATTAAAAGCTAGAGATCGGAATTTTAAAAAATGCAAGAACAACACAATACAAGAAATTGTTGCAAGAAATGCAAGATTCATCGTGTGTATGATTGTTTAAAAAATGTTTTTTTCAAAATATGTTTCTGAATTTCTATAAATTTCTCTAAAAACCAAAAAATTGATAAATTTTCTTTAAAACATAGCTTTAAGTTAAAATTTTTTCCGGCACTATTTTTTAATAGTTTTTCCAATTATAAATCAAAAATGAGTTTGCCCCCCCCCCCTAAGAATAAGTTCTATCCCGGTTTTCGGTTATGCTGGTTTTGGACCCCCGGTTTTGGGTTTTGGCCCAACTTGGGTGAGAATTCTGTCCGGAGCAAAAAAATGCGCCAAAACTAAAAAAAATGATGAGAATCTTGGAAATCCGATTCCGGATTCGAGTTCAGCATCGCCGAAAACATAAAAATTGATAAAAATTGTTTAAAAATTTTCAATATTAAAAATTACAAAAATTTTGCCCAAAGAATAAAATTCTCGAATTTTTGAAAAATTTTTTAAAAAATTTTTTTTAAAAATTTTTTTTTTTGAAAAATTTTTTAAAAAATTTGGAAAAATTTCTGGAAAATATCCTACCCAAGACAAGGGGTAATCGGACCCAAGGAAGCCGAATACGGTTTCCGTTTTTCTGGCAGCGCCGCAAAATATTTCGAAAAGTGCCCAAAACTGCAAAATAAGATGAAATTTTTCGAATTTTGGCAAAACCAAAACTAAAAAAAATGATGAGAATCTTGGAAATCCGATTCCGGATTCGAGTTCAGCATCGCCGAAAACATAAAAATTGATTAAATTGGTTTAAAAACTTTCAAAATAAAGAATTTACAAAAATTTTGCCCCAAAAAATCGGGTGAGATTATTTTTAATGTGAACATTTCGAGTTTTTAAAAATTTTCAAGAAAATCTGAAAATAAAAGGGTCAAAAACACCAAGCATAATTTTTTATATATTTGTGGTTTATTAATTTTGACTCCGAATAATTAAATTAAATTAATTTTTCTCAAAAAAAATTTATCCATGGGCCTCTATGTATATATGCTTGTCTCAACTAGACTTCTCTAATTATTAAACCCATTAAGATAGTTTCTTGTAAGACAAAAATTAATAGAAGTCCATTTACTTAAGTAATTGTAACTTAAAATGCTAAAAACTTAACAAATTTTTTTTTATTTTCTGATTTATCGCATCAATTCTCAGAAAAGAAATTGTTAGATTTACTAGATAGGAAAGGAAATTTTCAATATTAAATAAATAGGACCATTAGAGTAGAAGGCAGAGTAGACGGTGGTGACATCATTGAAGGGGTTGGGGAGGGTGGACACGCTGGAAAGAATAAAATTGACATAATTTGGTAAACGGATAATTAGGAATCGATTTTTATTTGCTAAAAATTCCGCTAACATAGCTATTTAGTTTTTTAAGCACAAATAGTTAGTAATAGTCTAAACATTTTTATGCCTTTTTATATCTTATGCAAATTTGGTCAAATAATTGCAAATGAACAATAATTTATAAACTAAAAATAGGATACCTACTGGTTAATAAGTACATAATATGTATACCTATGCACAATACAATAATATAATGTAAATTCCATGTTGGGTTGATCCAGATCTATCAGAAACCGAAAACTGAGGGTCCAAACCGCCGGTCGGTTTTTCGCTTTTGGCATACACCCCTAAAAACAAATAAAACCCTACAGGAAATGAATGGATTTGGGAATGTTTGTTTTGCATGAAAATAATTTTATAAAATAAAATTCATAAAATAGATTTTTTGTCAATTTAATTTTAGCTTAATATAATTAAAGTCAATGTTATTTTATTATTTAATTTAAATTTTTATAATTTAATTTTTTGCTTTGAAAAACCGCATCTAAAATTTGCTTTAAACTGATGGTACTTTTTATTTTTTTGATTCGATCATAGCATTTCCTCATCGTCAACAAATAAAAAAAAACATACCATCAATGATCGCAACATTCTGATTGCCGTGCACTTCGCGTTCGCGCCATGACTGCTCGCCCTGCTGGGTGGTCGCCGTCTCCACTGACTGGTGCCGTGCCTTCACCGCATCCGCAAATGCCCGCCGGCATCCCGCTTCTCCTGCTGTACCGGAACAGCTGCTGACAATCGCCGTGTTCTGGTGATCCGACTGAAAATGTGGGAAACTCATTAAAAACTATTGATTTATTCAGAGTATCTCATCAGATAAAATATAATAAATACATATGAATATGACTATTGGAAAAATGAATTTTCTCTTTGCTTCCATTTAAACCGAATCTATTCACAAAAAGATATGATGGTTTAATGAAGGTTCGAAGGTACATATAGGTAGCTCCCGAATTCAATGTTTGTTTCAATACAGAGAAAGAAACTAACTTCGGCCAAATGGGTGCTCATTTGGAGTTGTTACAGGCTGTCGGTCGGTTCCTGGATCACGATTTTTAAGGAAAATCTTTTCTGCAATTTTTGATTTTTCAAAATTAAAATTCTAAAAATAAAAAAATGGTATTCCAGAGACAAAACAGTCCCGATTCGGATCAGGGCTGCGCGAAGAATCCTTAAAATTTCATGATTTTTGTTTTTTGAATTTCGTGTTTTTTTCAACCGATTTTGTGTTTCGAACAAACCGAGTTTCATGCAGCCCTGATCTTGATAATTAGAGCCGTGGTCGGGTCCAGGGATAATATAAAATAAAATGAAGAAAAAAAAGAAAAATCCATATAAATAAAAAAAAATAAGTAATAATTCAAATAGAAAAATAAAAAGGTTCATAAAGATATTTAAGATTCATATGATTGGTAATAATAAAAAAAATGAAAAATGTGAAAATATATGAAAAAACTAAAAAAATTTAATTCCTATAAGTATATTAAAAATATTAGGTATTTTAGTGACCTGCGACTTGTTGGATTTGCGCCGTCGGTACACATACACAACCATTACAACCACAACCATCCCAATGGTGATTGCCGCTAAACTGATGACAATCTGAAATTAATTTATTGTTTTTTTCATTTTTAAACCCATAATTTTGTTTCATTTTTACTGGTGTAAATTTTGAAATCCCTTAACAGATGGTATAAAAAGTTCCTATTCTAAACGTTCTTATTCTTATACACATAAAAATGTTTTTAAGTTCTGAAATAGAGAGGATTTTTAAACAAAATTTAAGTTTAATTTGATTATACATTATAGCTGTTTAACGCCCTAGCTAGGGTTGATCTAGACTGGTTTAAAACCGGTAGCCCGGGTTTCGGTTTTACCGGTTTTTGGCTACTCCGTTTTTCGGTTTTTGGCCAAAAAACCGGTTTTTGGGTTTTCGCTTACCATAGACCACCAGTTTGCGCCTGCTGTCGACTCGTTGCTTGCCTTATCCGCCGTCTTTGCTGGTATTGTTTTGGTTGGCCCTAGTAAAAAAAGGAATAAGATTATCGATAATCTCCATTTAAAGGATATGAAATGTGATTATTACATACTAGGCTAAAACTATCCGAATAAAAAAGGAATTTAGACGAATTAACCGTAACCGAAAACAAGTGAAGAATCGGCCAAAATGATATACCTATCTGTGAATTCCCAAATTGACGGTCAATTCGCTTAACCCTTCTATTTTAGTATTTTTATGTTTAATGAATTAAAAATTAGTGCTTTTTATATTTACAAATTTACTCTAAATTCAGCTTATCCTATAAAATAGGTGTGGTGTCGCTTTTGCCTAATTAAACTTGAAAAATTATGACCCTTCAAAATAAATGCAATTCTCTACATATTCCTCAAGGTGTCTAAATTTTTCTTCGGACATAAAACAGATTTTTACCAAGACAAATAAATATTTTTGTCAATTATTTCCATTGATTAAATGAACCAAATTTTAAGCATATACATATTTGTGAATTTTTTTAATTATTTCTCTATTTCCGCTTAAACAAGAATAATTAGATATGTAAATTGACGAGCGCTATTTTTGAGCTCATCAACTAATTCTAGTTAAAAATTGCTATGTAATTAAAAAGAAATATCAATTTGAAAACCCATATCTAAATCCTTATTTATCCTTGCAAACCAAAACCATATGCAAGAAAATGGGTGCTTTTTGAGCGTTTCGATTTCCATAAATTTTTGAACAATTTTTGCAAAGAACATAAATCTTAAAAAATACAATTGGGCGGTCACATTGATTTGGCGATTAAGTACAATTCAAATTTCCAACCTGGTGCTTCATCCGCTGAATCAGGATGAATGATCACCAATGGCGCTTCCTTAAAAAATATTTTAAAGAGAGGGTTTTTCAAAAATTTACATTATTTTTAGTTTAATTTAAATATTTTAAACAATAATCATATGACAATTATAAAAAATTTATTTGAAAAATTAAAAATGAATTAAAGCATCGTAAAAATGTTGTCTTTATAAATTAGATAAAATACATATTTGTAAACCAACCTTACAGCCATTTTTTAAACAAATCCATTTTATTTTTGTTTTTTTTAAACCAATCCAATTTTATTTTATTTTATTAACAAATATGTGCTAGATCTAGATGGTTTGAGATGAACGCAAGAGTTTTATATGCAAAAGGGTCGAAAAAGCAATTTTAATTAGAAGATTAAAGATTAAAGATTAAAGGTGCGGACTAATACCTCAATATTTTTTTTATTCATATTTTACTATCCATTCTGACTAGAGACCGAACTTTCGTTCAACAAAGATCTTGAACCAAGATTCTTGAAAAATCTTGAAAAAATCAGAAAAGGTTCAATAAAGATCTTGAACCAAGATTTTTCAAGATTCTTGAATCAAGATTCTTGAAAAATCTCGAAAAATCTTGTCTTGGTCCGGTCTCTATTACTGACCCAATTGGAGAAATGACATTAGTACCTACACTGATTATAATTTGCTATATGTGCCACCATAAAATATGCATAGCCGAGATGCCGAATAACCAATCATAAAATGATTAAAACAATTTTACGGGAAATAAAAACAAAACTTAACGAATTTTTATTTGATACCTTAAATTCGCTATTAATCATGTTTACCATTAATTTATGCTCGAAAAATAATATTTTTGAAATAATTTTTTTTTAAATCTAGCCTTAAAGTGTTCAAAGTGACGCGGAAGGATGCGGAAGGTGAATAAAAGTGACGCGGAATGATGCGGAAGGTGAATAAAAGTGACGCGGAAGGAT
>LDKF01002700.1:0-20194 GCA_001026735.1 Rotylenchulus reniformis | reverse complement strand
TTGTTAATTATATTTAATTTAATATTTAATTTAATTGTTGAACTCAAAAAATTTTATCTTATGGACTTGATCAACTTCTACAGCCAACAACGACAATTGGAATCGCTGGCCTATTGGCACAATCGGCTCAGATTTGTGAACAATGGTGGTGGCACCGCAAGTTTGCTGAGCAAAGCCATCGATCGAGAATGCATTGCGCGGTAAAAAAATTTTAAAAAATTATTTTAGAAATTTAAGACAACAAAATATGTATAAAATGATAAAAAATGAACTTTTAATAGCAGTTTTTGGTATCTATTTTAGTTTTTTGTAATTCTTTATCTTCAGTAGAAGTAATTTATTTTATTAAATAATGTGTCAAAAATAATAAAGCAAAAATCCTTGTTTTAATTTAGATAAAATAAATTTGTTCTAAATTTTTATTTAAAAAAACAATCTATAATAAATAGGTATATAAAAATTATAAATTAGCGCGAAAAATAATTATTAATCTTTTATTAATTTTTGATTTAAGTTCCAATCTTTTCAAACCGGCCAAACAACACTCAAATGCATTTTCGTACATTTCTCTGCGATAAGGTTGGTAAATTTTTTAAATTATTTTATTTTCAAATATTTTATTTCTAGAATGGAGAGTTAGCAAAGTTAAATCATCGAAGATCCATGTTTTTTAATGTTTCTCATTAATTGTAACGGTGAATAAATTATTTTTTAAATGAAATTGATTTTTTATTTTATTATTAATGCCATTATTTATTAGACATTATGAAATAAGACTAATTAAAAATGCTTGCTATTTTTAATTCAATTTTATAATAAACAAAAATCACGATAAAATTATGTTTATATGGTTCGAATTGGTCCATTATGAAGGAAGTTATGGCTTAATTTATGGTAAGTTCTGGCAAAAATAAAAAACATAGCAAAAATTTGCTTGATAATTTTTAATAAATTTGTTATTTATTAGTCTTTAGATATAAAAAGCTTTTATTCTTTCCACATCCTTAAATCTTATCTTTTAAATAAGTTTTAGAAAAAATTAAAAGCAATTTTTTCTCCTGCTAAAAGTCCGAATAAAAATGAATTGAAATCGAACTCAAAAATCAATGTTATGTATGAACATGTCGTCTTCATCATCTTCATCATTCACTTCATACACGCAAATGCCATAGGGACGAATGGCATCCCCGTCGGGCAACAGCCAATACTCATCTTTTAGGCCATAATTGAATTCCTGGAGAACCACTTGCAACTTGGATGGGTCCACCCGGGTCTGTATGATCAGTTTGTACTTGGTGCCCTGTTAAGGGTAAAGAAAAATGCGGATTGCTTTTTTTGGTTGCGAGTTGCAAAAATTTTTTGTTGCGGATTTAAAAAACCCGATTGCTGACAGCCTTGATATAGATTGAATTTCACCATAGTTTGCGTGTTTATGTTACATTTTCTTAAGGATGAGTTTGGAATAATCTCTTAAATTGGACTAAAGAAATCTTTAAGGAATGGTTACAACATTCATTTGGATACAATCAATGTTGGGAAAATGGGAATGTTTTGCTCCGACTCCGGCTCCTGATCTGCAAAATTTTCTCCGGGCTCCGGCTCCGAAAGATTTTGACTCTGGCTCCGTAAGCAAAAAGCTCCGGCTCAGACTTCGGACTCAAAAAAAAACTCCGCTCCGACCCCGGCCCTTAAAATTTTTTGGGTCAGGCTCCAGCTCCGGGCCAGAATCAGAGCGGAGTTGGAATCAAAAAAACGTACGGACGTATAATATATACTGCTACATTCTGATTTGCATTTTTGTGGCCATAACCATACTCGTTCTTGATGCCCGGAATACTAAACATACATACATTGTATTCATATTCTTTGGCATATTTTAACGCGGTTTCCGGGTACGGTGTGGCGTAGATGCCATTGCCAAATACGGAACGTTTGCCCTTGTCCACACGGAACCCCTCTTTTGCAATGCCAATGGCATTCATGTCTGAAGTCCCATGGTAGGCCACCGGCCACCCCTCCTCCAGCGGGTCAACAGCAATTTCTTGATTTTTTTCCTCCTGCTGTAAAATCGCTGAATGTATACTTATCTTGTAAGCCCGGGGGAGGGGAGGTTGAAAAATTCCATGGGAAAGGGACGGATCACCAAGACCTTTTAAAACATTCCTATAACAGGCATTTTTCAAACCGTCATCTCTTTTCATTTTAATTTTAATCAATTTAGGAGTGAAAACTGAAAATACCTTATTTTCTAGGGTGCTGGGTAGTTTAAAAAATGCCATAAATGGTGTTTAAAAAAAAGGTGACAAAACCCCATTCCCAAAAAAAAATTTTTGTAAAGCTTTCTAGGCCAAAAGTTCCATTTTCAAAGTTGTGACAATTTTATGCTCTATCTTCTGGTATTTTTGGTCGTTCGAAATTAGGACAGAAAGTTCAAATTTTTCGAAAATATTAAAAAACACGAAATTTCGAACTTATTAGTGAAAATATCCACATAAAATTTTCAAATTATGTATGTGCTTTTTATTCGATTTTCAGGCCATTTTGCCTTCGCAAAAAAGATCGATTTCGATATTTTTACATTCCCTAGTGATCATGATCACGGATAAAGCTCATTTCATCGGATCAAAATAATACCTCAGATTCTGATTGTCCGGAATTCGGGGGCTTGTTCAGCCAATTATTATCTGCATACTTTCCAAGGACCTGTGGAACAAAAACATGAAATAAATGATCTATATTATTATTATCCATGATTAGAGATCGGACAAAGGCCAATCAACAAAGGGGTTATACGGTAAAAATGTCAAAAAATAACAACAAAATCAGAAAGTGTTTAGTGGTGCTAAGACGTTAAAAAAAAATAGTGCCAAATGCAAAATTTTGGCCGAAAACTTTTTTGTTAGACCTGTTAGACAAAAGGTATAAAAGACAAAGTTGTGCAGAATTTTACGCTGATTCGAATGGTATAAAAAATTTTCCGAAATTCGAACAAAAAGTTCGAAATTTTGCCGAAATACTGAAAAATTACGATTTTTAGGGGATATTTCGAACTTTTTGTTCGAATTTCGGAAAATTTTTTATACTATTCGAATCAGCGTAAAATTCTGCACAATTTTGCCTTTTATACTTTTTGTCTAACAAAAAAGTTTTCGGCCAAGCTCTTGCATTTGGCACTTTTTTTTAACGCCCCATTTGGCACTATTTTTTTTAACGCCCTAGCACCTGTTTAGTTGGAATTTTTCGGTAAAAATACCTGTACCAAAAAATAACAAAATAAAAGAAAATTTTCGATCGGGATTTTTCGGTTCTAAAACCGATACCGAAAACTGAAAAATACGAACGGGATCCCGAAATGTCTATCATTAATTTTTTATGTTTTTTTTTATATCTCTATCATTAATGTTTTTTATGTATATGTGATAAATGAAAACTAAAAAATTTACTTTAATCGCATAACGCATCGAGCCATATGGACGTCGGTAGACATATCCGCCTCGATAACTTGTCATTTTGCCGTAGCCCTAAGAAATCCGAAAATAAAATGTCAAAATTCAACGAAAAACCGTTGTGTTTCGAAAATCCCGATCAAATTTTGGGTCGAAATATTCGGGATTCAGGTAGTAATGNCGGACGAAATATCTAGTAATTTGATATCGACGGCGTCCACAATCCGTAAAATTTTGGTCACTGTTGCCACTAAATTGCATCCGCATTCCTCCATGAACGTCTCATCATGGTTGCAACGCATCCGCATTTGCGCCAATTTTTCAATCCGTTTTAAAATCCGCAAGGGGTGGTTATAACTTATAATGATTCGCGTTGTCATCCACAAAAGCCTCCGCCCGCGTTCCCTTCCGCAAGCCCAAAAAGTGGATTGCGGATACATTGGAACCCGTAATTTTAGGAAATTAACAAGTTATTAACCTAATTTCCTAATTTGAGCCATTTTTGCGAATATCTCAACGTATGTAGCCTATTTGTTAGATATTATATTTTTTATTACCCCTTTGTACATAAGGCGTTGTTGATAAATGGGGGGTCCTCGTTTTCTTTTCCGAATCTTCAATTTTATGCTTTTCACTGTCGTATTACTGCTCACCCAAATGGTCATCGGTTTTTTGTCCAATATTTTGATGCTAAAATATGAAAATTTATTTTTCAAAAAAAAAATGATCATAAATCACTAACATGATTTGGAACTGATCAGGCCCTCTGAATGCTATTTCTTCCTCTAATGATTCTACCCTAATATGCTGATAGAATTGCTCAAACATGCTGTCCATGTTCAACTTTTCGTCAAGTACACCATGGTTTTGGACATTTTTCATTTTCTCCTAAATTATAAAATTGTACAAATAATTTAATTTTTACATATTTTTTGACCAAATTGTAAATTTATACAAACATTGGGTCAAATAATATTATTTTTTCAATTATTATTTTTTCAGTCTGACCATTGGAATCACATTTTCCATTCCCAACATTCCATTCAATGCATGGATCAGGCCATATTCCATAGCTCCTCTGTCCCAGTGTTTTCGATTTACACATGAAAAATGATTATATTGATGGAATATTTTTAAATATCCATTTTAAATAATAATAAAAAAAATCTTTTTCGGTTTTGATTGATTTTTATTTTTTATTATATATTTAATAAAAAAAATACCATCTCCGATGATAAAACAAACCGGGACTGAAAGATATACCATTATAAATGATATGAAAATTGCCATTTTATGATTTTATAATCTGCAAA
This sequence comes from Rotylenchulus reniformis, assembly GCA_001026735.1. NCBI lineage: Eukaryota > Metazoa > Nematoda > Chromadorea > Rhabditida > Hoplolaimidae > Rotylenchulus > Rotylenchulus reniformis. The sequence continues at coordinate 15,435 of LDKF01002700.1, read as the reverse complement.
ATTCATTTTAAATAATAAAACAATGTGTATATGTATATAGTGTTATACTTTTTTTTAAAAAATCAGTCGTTTCTGGATTTGCAGCCAAACATTTGCTAACAATCTAGAACCTTAAACATTTGAAACATTAACTTGGGGAAAGCAGGTTCTGAGTGTTTCAAAACTTTTGTTCATCCGAACATAGTCAAAGCATTTATCAATGTTTTGATGCTAATGATATTTTGACCATGTTTGGAAGAATAAAATGTTTAGATATGTGTTCTAGAATTTATACCTAAAAAGTGCGTTATTTGGCAAATGTTTGTCTCCCGGATTCATCAGATTCGGCTTAAAATTTAGAATTGATTACAATATATCTATGCGAACAAAATAAGAAATCATTAGGTAGAAAAACTAGAATTTCTAAAGCATATATTTTTATCAGCCGGCAATGAGTATAATATTCAATGAACAAAAATTTATATTTTAAATTATTTAGTGCTGTATATTAAATTTTTATTTATATTAACTGTTAATATTGTTTATTTAAAGCATAAAATTTGGGAAAATAATGGATAGTAGGAAAATTCTTCACCTTATTGTCTTAAATAGTGTCTTTATATTTAGTAGCCTTATATTGTTAGCTATATCTATATACATATAGATTAAATGCTATGAATTATAATATTACTAACTTGTAAGTAATTTGATTGATGCAAAATCATATAGTAATATATTTTATAGGCATAATTGATGATGTTTAAAAATGATTTGGGATTTGGATATTCAGAGTAATGATTTGTAATTTGTATTATAGGCTATGGTAAATTGTGAAAAGAATAATTTATTTTCACATAAAACATAATTTTAGGAGAGTAACATAAAAATGATTGGGTGAAAAATAGGAGAAATCTTTTTTTCTTTTTATTTTCAAAATTCTATATCTAATTTTCAAATATGTAATTTTTCTTTACTTGTTAAATATGAATTAAATTTCATTTTTTTAATATTTTATAAAATAAGTTTCAATAATTACCATAATAAAGATTAATAAATGTAAAAAATAAAAATTATAAATTGTTTTTAATGATATTATAAGGTAAAAAATATAATTTCGGACCTTCATCACGACATAACAATTTCCAAATCTTATAATTCATAGATGCAAATTCCATAGGGCCGAATAGCATCTTTGTCGGGCAACAGCCAATATTCATCTTTTGGGTTCAAGTAACTTCTATAAACCACCTGCAACTTGTTCGGGTCTACCCGCATTTGTATGATTAGCAGATACATCTTTCCCTACAAAGTAAATGGTTAAATGATTAATTTTTGATGAGATTAGACCTTCGATATAACAATTCTTGAAACAATCCAAGAACCCGTCAAATGGTGTGTGAAAAATTTGAATAAGTCAAATCAATCTTATAATATTTTTTAACTTTATAATTATAAAAGTTCAACGTAAGAAGAAATTTCGAAATTTTGAAAAAAAAAATTTGAAAAATTGTATTACATATTATTCATGATATGCATAATACCATGCCGTACATTGTAATTATATTCTTCGGCATATTCCAATGCAGTCTCTGGGTTCGGCGATGCGTAGATGCCATTGCCGTACATCTGATTTATGCTGTAGTCAACACGAAATCCGTCTGATATAATGCCAATGGCATTGGAAATCGAGGTGCCATGGTAAGCAACTGGCCACACTTCTTGCTGTGGGTTATCCAAACTGTGTTGATTTTCTTCCTCCTGTCTTCCGAAGTATAAGTACATATTATTAAGGATAGTTGTTACAAACATCACCTTTTTATTTAGCCATTTATTATCAGGAGTATACTTGTCGAGAACCTATTAAAACAATACATATTTTATACGTATTAAGTGGACTGTCTACTGGGTTTTTCCTATGAGGGTTAAAATCAATATCGAAGAACTACACGAACTTTTTGGTCTTATATACTGGTACTCCTCGACTACTGGTACTGTGTACTGGTCTTGGAATTCAACAAATTTTGAACTTTAGTATAATTGTCATTGCGAATATCAAAAATATACTCTGTATACCTAATATACAATAAAAATGGATGAAAACATACATAATTAAAATTTTAACTTTAATTACTTTTAATGCATATCGCATTGAACCATAGGGAGGCTGATAAACATGGCCACCTCGATAATGCACAGTGCCATCGTCCTTAAAAAATTATAAATTCATAAATATTTCGAAGTGAAAACACCTTTTCGCTTCGAAAATCGTGATCAAATTGTGGGTCGAAACAGTTCCGAGATATTCCTCTTTCCTCACTAATGACGCACTCACCTGACATTTTCCATTTCTCGATTTTGTTCTAAAATAAAAAATTTAAAAATAATCGAAACTCGGAAAAATACCAGATTTTAATCATATGAATAGATAGATGTGTGAATATTAGAATTTTAAAGTTGTACCCAAACTATTTTTTAATAAAAAATTATTATAGATAGTTATTATATAGATTCTAAAAACCATTTTTGTTTAAAGATTCCAAAATTCCAGTAAAAAACTTCGTGGTATGTTGTTATTATTCTTATATATTTGTCATTTCATCTTTTATTAATATTTTATTAAAATGATTAAAAAATTTTAGAAAAATTAACCGTCGTTAATTTAATGTCGACTCCCAATACTTCATTCATGGCTTTGATTAGACCATATTCCTCTTCCATGGCTCCATTCAAGGAGAATTGCTTTTCATCATATTCATTGGGTTTTTCGCATGAAAAAGGTTAAATATTTAAATTTAATAAAATTTAGATGATAAAAAATCGTAATATTTTTTAATATTTTATTTCTTATCTTATTTCTTATTATTTTATTTTAATTATTTTCATAAAAATACCATGCTTTGTTGGGTGACAATTGCTAAAATAATAAACAGCAAGGTATGCCAATAAAATATGTATGGCCATTTTAGTTATGGCCTGGATATTATAAAACAAGAAGTTGAAAATTCCAAAAATGATAATACCACATAAGTGGTAGTAATATTTGAATAAAACCCGAAAATTATATCCGAATGTATTAAAATTTATTGAAAATTAAAAATCCTGAAGAAAAAGGTCTACTGTATTTTATATGTTCAAAATCGGAGAAAATTAATATTTTTACTTTCCCCTAATATTTATTTTTTGTTAACACAAAAAAATACTCAAAACGATTCCCTAATGAATATTATGGATATGGAATAATATCGGAATTTTGTTCAAAAAAAAATTAATTTTTATGTCATTTTTATTTTTCATTTTACTATTATTGGTGTGCTCCAGAGTTTAATGGAATCCACTTAAGGGTATTATTTATATGCCATTTTATTAGATATTTAAAATATTTGAAATTTAATTTTCTAACCGAGAAATGATTTGGTTATTAAGGAAAAAGATTTTATTTCAAATATCTTTTGTATTCTAAATGTATTTGGACGATCTTAGAATATTTTACGTTATCATATGACATTTATATTCATGAAAATGCAAATAAATCATGAACCATCTATTGATTTATTTTAGTTGAGAAATTATATATTTATTCGGAATTAAATTTTTAATTTTTCCAAAATAATTTAATTTTTTCTACACATGAATTTTGACAGTATTGGAGGAATCTATTAAAGGTAATTTGTTGAATGATCCAGAAGATTAGTTTTTCCCGTAAAGTATAATATGGGAGAAAAAAAAATTAAAAAATCTCGAACAAGAGAACCCAAAAAAGCGAACAGGATCATAATCGAGACCATAAATATTAAATATCAATTCTGTCTTTTTGCTAACTAAATGAATAATAAATTGTTTTTTGAGCAAATTTATCATAACAAAACTTAAAATTAAATGATATATGAGGCCATCAAATAAATAAATATAATTGACGAAAAAGTTATCAGATCTTCCATCGCATAAGTGGATCACAGATCGACAAGCATCAGATTTCAGTTCGAATAGACATACACGTAGTCCGTTGGATGTTTTACAATGTTGTAAGACTGCAGGGTGTTCCTGTCCTCCAACTCAGTCTGATAATAGAGCTAAAGTAAAACAAAAATCATGCTCTAAAATTTAAATTAGCTAATTAAATGAGTATTTAAATCTGCCCTTAATGTTAGGTACTCTACTATTAGAGCTTTATACAGCGAAAGGGTATTTCTTACAGCGTCCGGACAATTCGACAGTAAAGGAAATTGTCCGAAAACTTTTTTAACGAGGTCTGGAAAAAGTTTTCTCCTTTATTGTCGAATTGTCCACAGTCGAATTGTACGGCCTCGCTTTCTTACTATGCAATGTATGTATATAATATTATTAAGTTAAATTATTTGTTTTAAGAACCTGATAAAATCACTAATAAACTCGATTTGCAGAAATTAATACATTATATACCTACACTAATTTATACACACCTCAATCAAAACTCTCATTTTTTAATCTACCTATTACATTTTATTTTATAAATAATTGAGAAAAATAATGGAAATTTTTATTTTGAATTTTATTTTAATTTGTGGTATCCACCTAACGCCTGCCTCTAGTATTCCCCTTTTAAAATTTACCAGTTTCTGTCCCCACGACGGAATGCCAACCCGTCCAGCAATTTTTGCCTTCAGATCTGCCACCAAATTCCAACGTTTCAGTTCTTTGATTATGTAGAGTTCACTTGTCCAATTGTCCTTGTCTACTACCCTTATGGTGACTTGATATTCTTCGTCAAGCTGAAAGAGGAAAAATATTTTTAATTAGAATAGGTATTTTCGTCTTTTTTGTCCCTAGACATTCTTTAATTTTTTTTGAAAAAAATCAACCTATTAAATAAATTTTCTTTCATTAGCTTAACTTCCAGTTTTATCGATTTATTCAACTGTTTCCAGATAATTTACCCTAATTTTTCGAAAAATTAAGCTTGCTGAAAAGATTTCAAATATTTTTTTTAATATCATGCAAAAAGGTCGGATAATATTTTTTAAATGGTAAAAAAATAATTTTACTAGAGAAGGACCTCAAAATTTAAGGTTTATTTTTTTATTTACAGGGGAAATGAATTATTATGACTATCGAAAAATCCAAAAAAAACTTAAAAAATGACTTGAAAAAACCGTAAATCCCGAATTGGCCAAAAAAGCTATTAATTTGCTGACCTTGTTCATCTGCTCTTCTTCTTCCTCCTTCCACTTCTTCTCTTCTTCCTGAGTTTTCTGCCATTTTGCCGCCTCCTGTTCCTCAAATTTCCGGATCATTTTCTCGATCATCCGTTCCTTTTGCTCAATGTTCTGCTTCAATTCCTCCTCTTCCTTTCGTTTCTTCTCTTCCTCACCTGCTTTCCATAGCTCGACTAACTCTAAAAATGGAAAATAATGTATACTTTTATTCATGAAATGTTCCAATTTTTTCTGATTTATTCATTAATGGAATACAAGCACTTCAAAATATATTTTGCAAAAAAATTGGAATATTTTCCATGACATGGGACATGATTAGGTATATACTATATACTTATACTCACGACCTAATTGGATTTGAAGCGGTTGGATTAAATTGATATGGTAATTTATATGGATATTTCTAGTGATTTGGTAATAAATATGCATTAATTATAGGACTAAAAATCGCAAAATACGAAAATAATATGGAAAAAAGTAATATTGACAAAAACTCGCCTCAAAAATTACAAAATTTTTTATACAATTATGTTGAAAAAATAAATTAAAAAATAGATAAATTTGAGGCAAAAATTCCAAAACTTCGATATTGAATAATTTATATTGGTTATATTTTTATGAAGAAATTTTGTTATAAAATTTTTGGCCGATTTTTAAGAAACGCGGTCGTATCGAAAATTTTCAGAAATAAGGAAATGGAGACAAAAATAAGGATTTCTCTGGGGAAAATCCTCAAAATAAAGGACACTTTTGAATAATGAAAAAAATCGAAAGAATATATAATATTGTCCATATAACAACTTATTTGCTGTTTTTGAACTTTTAAGCAATTTGCTAGAGAAAATTTAATTAATTTTTTGTTGTTTTTGGAGAATTTTATTAGGTGCCGGCGGTCCCGATATGGGTGACCGGAGAAAATTTTGAAAATTTAGACCTTTTTTCTTAAGAAAATTGGTCATTTTTTAAATGAAATTCCAAGAAAATTCACTGTGTGGGGTGCCGGCTGTCCCGATAGGGGCCTGCGGAGAAAATTTTGAAAATTTAGACCTTTTTTTAAGAAAATTGGTCATTTTTAGAATAAATATTTCCAAAATCTCGAATAAAAGGATAAAATAAGAACATAGGTCGAAGATAAGGAAAAATCTTACAGATAAGGACAGATACGACCTCTAGCCTCTATTGTGTGGAAAAATTGATATATGGCCGATTTTTAAGAAACGTCGCACCACGGAATTTACTCACGTTTTGCGACAAAATTGACGGGTAACAGCGCCGGCGGACGTGTACAAAGCGACTGGCACAGCGTACATTTGATGACGCATCTGCCGAAGCGACGCAATTCCTCCAGACAGCGCGTGCAGTTGGTGTGTCCGCAGGGCAACATGCGCGGGCCGTCGAACAGGTCGAGGCAAATGGAGCAGGTCAACGAAGCGACCAAGTCCACATCGGAAACACAAGAAGAAGAAGAAGAAGAAGTCATATTATTCGGCTGAAAATTGAATCTAAATCTAAAGAATAGAAATCTCAAAAAATCAACTGTTTTAAAGTAAAGCTTTATTTAGATTTAGTTGAATATAATTTAAATATGTAGCAATGTAATGCTTAAAAATATGATTTATAACCACAAAAAAATGTCAAAAGTGAGAAAAAAGGCACGAAAAATGATAAAAAGGCTTCAAAAAGGGAACGAAAAATAGCAAATAAGCAAGTAGAAAATCCAAAATTTTATTGTATTCCAACTAACTCCACCCAGAACTAAAATCTTTCGAAGCAAAAACTATTTTTTTATTTTTGAAGAAATTTTAAAGCTTTTGACAGGATTAAGGTTATGATTATTTTTGCTTTTTACATCTCATATTTATTTTTCCTTTCTCATTCTCCTCGAAAATTATTTTTTTCAAATTATGGAAAAAAAGTTCAAAAAAATGATCAAAAAATTTGTAAAATTTACTCAAAAACCAAAAAAGCATGAAAAAGATAAAAATGCCAAAAAGGGTCAAAAAGACAAAAAAAAAGGCAAATAAAAATCAATCTTAGACGGTTCTAACAAGCTAAAAATGCATTTTACGTGGTTTTTAGTCTATTATATGAGTCTATGAGTCAGCAGAAAAAAGGCATTAGACTTAATTATAATTATTGGGGTGAGGAATAAGTCCTGCCATAGTAAAAGGAAATTTTTTAAATTTTAATTTTTCAATTTGTAACCCTATATGAATTTAGTTTTAAATGAAAGCCTGAAGCTCCTGATTCTTATAAATTTTTTATAAAAAAATAGCTTCAATTTTCCTGTCGAAAAAATTGTCTGTAACAAGATGGCTCAAAGTGTAGTAATTCTTATCGCCTTATAAAAATTGTTGAAAACGCGAAGAAAAATGAAAATGGATGACAGACATAGACAATAAAATGTGGAGAATTTGAATCTAATCTTAAAAAATTGAACCGCCTTAAATTTTAAGGTGTTTCGAGGCTTTCAACATAGTAGTCAAATTTAATTATTTGCCCCGAAAATCATATTTTTGCAAATAAAACAAATCGATTTAAATATTTAATTTTACTTCACTCACCGAACTCTATCAAATAATAGATAAAGTAATCAATAAAATTCATTTTGCGCAAAAATCATTTTTTCGACCACACTTTACCAACGCGTTTTTTAGAAAATTTGAAATTACAATATTTTTTCATATTTTTTTAATGACATTTATATTCTATGCGATGGAGCTCGGCGAGCTGAGTGAACTAAGATTTAAATTCCCCATTTTAATTAACAAAAATTCGACTTTCTATAGACGAATTTAAATTTTTCCATACATGGGGTTAGATAGCTTGTAAATAATTTTTCGACAGGAAAAATCGAAGCTAAATTTTTTATAAAAATTTTATTAGAATCAGGAGACCAGGCTTTCATTTAACACCCAATTCATATAGGGTTATAAATTGAAAAATTAAAATTTAAAAAATTACCTTCTACTATGACAGAACTTATTCCTCACCCCAATATCATAAGATTGTTTATTCTAAAACCCATATACCTAAATTAGTTTAAGAAAAGTTTTGATAATTTCGACCTATATCACCCTACAATTTTAAAAAATCAATTTTAACGATGAATTTTAATCATTATAATTAATGATAAAAATTTAAAAAGGAATTATCCAAATTTGTGTATAAATAGATATGGATTTGTAGAATGATTTTTTCTTTAAAAATGAGCCCTTTTATGCACATGCAAATTAATTGCCTGAGGTCAAATCTGTCGAAGGCATGAAAATTTTGATCGGAACTATGCTAATCTACTCTATGATCCATAAATGCTGATCCCAAATGAGCAAAAATTTTGAATTTCAACTGATGTGGATGTATGTAAGTGATGACTGATGGATGACATGCCAAATGCCATCCATCACTCAAATATTTATTTATTATATGCTAATCCTCTCACAATTAATTTCTAATCTTCTTATATGCATTTTGTTCACATGTCAATTATTATCAAGAATTATGTAAAAAATAGAAGAAGTTGAATTTATGTGTAATGCTATATCTTTTTTCAAACCCATTAGCTTTATTTAGTTGGCTAAATTATTAACTTATATAATTTTTATATTTTAATACAGTCATCGAAAACTAACTCTATAAACAAGCTTAAAGGCTTAAGGGTTAAAATATTGTTAGCATACAGCAATCAGATTTGAGATTGTCTCTTTCAGTATCCATTCATTGTAACTCTTTGTATTTCTATATTTCTCTATATATTTTTTTAATTTTACCCAAAATTCTTAAACGAAAGGTTAATTTCTCAGTTTCATCTTTATTTGCTGCCACTCACAGCACATTTTTTTCAAGTCATCACTCGTGTTTTATTGACCATGCTAGCAATTTTCTATTTTTAAAATTGTTTCTGACTGGATTGAAAAAATAAAATACATTGCAATATCAGATGAAATTTTGAATTCAACATATGTGAATGGTACATAATTGATCATAGCAATTGTAGTATTTTACACTTCGTAAACACAAATCCCATAGGGCCGAATGGAATCACTGTCGGGCATCAGCCAATATATGGCCTCTGGATCCTGTCGGAAACCCTGACGAACCACGTTCATCTTCGACGGGTCGACCCGGGTTTGTATGATCAGCTTGTACTTCTTTCCCTGTGAAGGAAAGTGCATAAAAGCATTCTATCGAATAATTATGGATTCCCGGATTTAGTTCCGAACAACCTGACAATTGAGCCAGACATTATAAAAATTAGCTTAATTAACAGTAGAAATTTTTTTATCTACGAATAAATATTTAAACATCTTTAACAATTTTTATTACATATTTATATTTCATATTTTTGGCTAGCTAGTTATCATTGATTTTTTTACTCTTAAATTTCAAATTGTTGAATTCCCTTTTTTGCATCTCTTCAAGAAATGACATAGCGTAAATTCTTTTTTAAACTTTTTTATTATTGTTTTCGAACTTTTCGCCGAAACGACCTATTGGCCCGCCATAATTCATAGTCGACTAATAATATCCAGCAGAATATCAAATCTTACATTGTCTTCATACTCTTTGGCATATCCCAGGGCGGTCTTTGGCTGTGGCGTGGCGTAGACTCCCCACCCGTAACTGCCCTCATAGACATGGAACCCCTCTATGACGATGCCAATGGCATTCTCGATCGAAGTGCCGTGGTATGCCACCACCCATCCATCTTGCGAGACATTTGCCCTTTGGGTGCTATGTCGTTGAGGCTAAAAGTTCAAAAATTGGTTTGCTTTTAGAAATTAAAATATCACACTGGGTAATTGGACCAAAATTAAGCAAAATATCAAGAAAAACAAAAATCCAACCTTGAAATGATCTAAATTTTGCTTATTCTGTATATATAAATATAAAAATATGCAGCATATAAAGGCTATCATTTAGATCATTGCATTTTACTATCATTCAGGTAATCTAATATGACAATTTATTCTAGTGATAAGGAATTACTAACCGAAATAAAATGCATTAATTAATTTTAAAGTACTCTTTCCATATAGAAAATGAACTAAAAAGTTCTGAATGTACTTTCTATTTTTTTCTAGCAAATTTAAAAAAGTTCCAAAATTTTCCATTTTCGAGAAACCAATTCAATCGCATCTCGCATGGTAATAATCTGATAGTATGATGTGTAGCTTCAACATACCATAAATATTAAATGTCTAAACCATGAATATGTTGGCCTTGGAGGTTTGTTTAACCAATTGTCATCAGGATACTTGCCAAGAACCTGTAATTACTGCGTAAATTAGACTTAAAATATCTCTAATACAAATGTTTATATTTTGCGATTTTATGAAAAAAAACTCAAAATAAATTTTTACGAAATAACAATGTAAATTAGTAATATTTTTTACGAAAAAATCCCAAAATATTACTTTTAATGCAAAACACATCGAGCCATAAGGTAGGTAGACATGTTTGCCGCGTCGATGCCCCTTAAAAAATAAAATTTAAAAAAAAATCGCCAAAATTCGAACTAACAAGGAACACTCACTAGATTAAACACCTTATATGAAAGGCCATGCATCCAGAAAAATAGAACATGGTGAGATATGCTAATAGCCAAAATACTAGATGCCCATGTATAGAAAAATTTTGAGAAAAAATTATTTTAAATTTTGTTTTTCGTGCTTTAAGCACGGGTCTTCGGTGTGGGTCATCCGCCATTTTGTTCAGCCAAATTTACGAAACCATTTTAGACTAAACCTTAAAAACCCGAATATTCAGAAAATTATGCTTAATATTTTGACCGTTTTAGTTTTTTGGATTTACAACAAAAATTTGATTTTTTTGCAATTTTCGATAATTTTTTTCTTATCTGAACATTTAAAAAAATTTAACATATTTCAAGAAAATCCGAAAAACTAAAGGTCAAAAGGTTAAGCATAATTTTGTGAATATGTGATCTTTTATAGGTTTACCCTAGTTTGGTTTCGTAAATTTGGCTGAACAAAATGGCGGATGACCCACACCGATGACCCGTGCTTAAAACACGTCGAAAAACAAAATTTAAAATAATTTTTTCTCGAAATTTTTCTAAACATGAGATCTAGTATTTTTGCTATTAGCATAACTCACCATGTTCTATTTTTCTGGATGCATGGCCTTTTATATAAGGTGTTTAATCTTGTGAGTGTTCCTTGTAAAATACTTTTTGGTTTCGATAATCGCGATTGAATGTCGGGTCGAAAAATTTCGAAATCAGAAAGTGATGGGCAATTCCTTCGCCAGGTACCCATAGTAACTGATGGAGTATCGGCACAATACCATCACCATTAATGCCGCATTCGGCCATCGTCTTTGTGATCTTGAGTGGCTTCTATACAAAAATGGAAATTTTAATTTTATGAAAATTTTAAAAATGGAAAGCATAATTTTATTTAAAAAAAATTAAGGAATAGATTTTTACTTTGTGCAAGTTTAACTATTATACTGTTGAGCTTTATTATAAATTGTATTTTTTTTTGTAAAATAATCTTATTTTAGTAGAAGCATAAAATAATTAATAACAATCGCTGATTAATTGTATTTTGTTTTCGATATTGTAGCGAAGAATTAAATAAATACCTGAACACTTTCTTATATTAGAGGAAATACGGTATTTAAAATCGAATTTATTTGACTTTTATTACCCCTTTGAACATTAAGTCTCGGTGATAACTGATCGGCACCCCGTTTTCCTTTTGGATTTCCACAATCACATCTTTCACTGTTGTTTTACTGTCCACCCACATGGTCATTGGCGGATCTTTATCCAATCTTTTGATGCTAAAATAAGTTTAATTTTAAAAATTGCTTATAAAAATATATTTCACCTGATTTGGAAGTGATCCGGCCCTTTCAATTTCTCCACCTTCTCTGGTTTGTCCGTTTCCAACAATCGATTCAATGCTTGGATCAGAGCATTTTCCAAAGTTCTATCCATTTCTGGTTGATTTTCATCAGCATGTTTTTCAATTTCTAATAAAAAATTTAATTTTTTATAATTTTTATTTATTGAAATTAACTATATACCAATATCCATTAAAATAAGATATTTATTCTTTAATGATCTCTTTACATATACAATATTTTTAATTTATTAATTTTTGTTAGCCATTTTTTTTTAATTTTTCAAAATAAAACAACCATTCTTTGCATCAGTTCCAACGACAGAATTAAACCGAGCAGAAAGATATACCAATAAAAATTTCATGAAAATCACCATTATTATAATATATTTGTAAAAATGAATAGTAAAACACCAATAAAATATAATCGAGCCACAAATTAATTTTTTTTATAACAATCTGACCAAATATTATGAAATTATCATCTAAATTCATTTGATTTTATAAATTCATTATTTGAATTTATAGAAAAATCCTGGTAAATATCGGTTTTTTTCTATCAATGGAGAATTGGCAAGGTTTACTGGACATTTTTACTTTTTAGAAATTAAANAATGGCATAGAAGAAATCTGCTTACTTCTCTATCTTTTATGTAATTTATATTAGAATTAGCTGAATATTCTATTTTAAATTAGCTCTATATTAATGGCCATGTATACATAATGCTAAACATTTTCACAAAATGTTCTGTTTATTTTGAGCTCTGTGTTCTGACATTAATAATTTTCCATTTTGTGATCATCGCTCCTCTATAAAAATGGTATCTAAAATCGATTAATGATGTTGGTTCTAAAAATATAAATTATTAAATAATAAAATGAGAGAACTTTGAATTAGATTTGGGAATATATTCGGATTTTTTGTATATAGATATAGACAAATTTCTGACAACTTATGTACCTTAAATTTTTCATTTGTTTTAAGATAGTAATAATAATAATATATATTTATAAGGGTATGCTTCATAATTAGTCAAATTTTACATGAGCAGATTGATTTAAAACCATAAATTCTTTAACATTGGGGCAAAATAATTATTTACAAAATTTTTAGCCTTTATCCGACGAATCACGTGTCATTTCCACGAATTTAAATTGCATGAATCGATTGAAAAATCCAGTAAATATTCCGATCAAATCGTTAGATCAATGCTTCCGATCACATTGCATGCTTCCCCGTCCACTCTCGAGCAGTCGCATCGTATTTGGCCCGATCGGTCTTGTACACATCCGCAATGTCGGCCCGCAATGGGGAATCCGGTTCCGGATCACAGAGCATAGAGCAAATGGACAATAGAACTAATAAATATAATAGATGTGGACTAGAGCTTATTATGTATTAATATCCAATTTCAAAAGTATAAGACTAACTTTGATATTTTTATAAACTCTGATAAGAAATTTATACGACATCTTCGGCTCCGTTATGATGCAAAAAAGCTAAAAAATGAGTCTAAGTTAGTTTGAATAGGACCAGTGTCGAAAAGTATGGCCAAAAAGATGATTTTGGTCTAATTCACAGTATTTTGGCCATAATTTTTTTTACAAAGGACAAATAATTTTCTCATTTTTTTACTCCATTTTAGCACCAAGGTCATTTTTCTATTGTTTTGAGCCGATCAAAACTGCAATCTGCAAACCAAAATCCTAACTAAGAGATAGTTGACTTGAAAGAAAATTCAGAAAAAAACCAACGCGCAGGAACGTGGAATGCCACTGACCACTGCGATCTCAAGATGTCCACGCCAATTTGGCCTTCGGGCCCAATGTTCGGGTGGTAAATGGGCGTTTTGAATGTGACTTTTGGCGGATTGAACGGGTAATTCTCCGGGAATTGGATGTCCACGGAGAAGACACCGCCGCGGAAGGGCGAGTCCACGGGACCCATGATGGTCCCCTGCCAGTGGAACATGTCGTCCTCGATCGGGCCGGCACTGCAATGGGTCGGCGGATTCGGATCCTGCATCATGTCTTCTAGCTCCTAAAGAGCAGAATTAATATTTGCTTAGAAAATTCGCATCTCCATTCTGCATAAAAATAGAAAAAGCTATTTTTTGGGCTATAAAGCATATCTCGTTATTAATAATTCTGGAAAAATTAATTTTAAATATCTTTTTTTATCAATATGCATGAAATTCCGAAAATGATGAAATAAATCCAGAAATAAATATACTATTCAATACAACTAAATATAATGCATCAAAGTTTATATATGTGGTAGCCGATATCTCATTTCAGCTTTATCGCATTCGGCTGAAAATGCGATATCGGCTACAACATACACATACCACCACTTTTTGAATAAAAAAAAATAAAATTTACTTCCCACCGCTCTTTTGTATTTTTTCTATTTAAACAATTAAAATATTTAACTACTTGAATGGGAAAAAATAGTTCTTACCTTATGAATGCGCAGAAGTGCCTTCTCACGTGTTGATGATTCATTTGAGCTAAAAAGTATCAGAATGGATTTTTCATGGTAGGTCGTTTCCTCAAGGACAAATTTAAAAACTATGATTATATACAAATGCATGTAGGGTTAGGTGTTACTAAAAAGGGTTAGGTGTTACTAAAAAACTGCCATTTATAAAATCTGGCAAATATTTTTCGAAGATTTCTCGGTAAAAAATTTAAAAAAACAAGATAGTTGAATTTTATTCTAAATAATCTGTTCTTTTTAATTTCGAAATTTTTTTCTCGCAATAATTTCGAAAATTTCAAGGAATTTGAAAATTTAAAAATGTCATAAAGTTTTTTTATGAATCTTTGTCTTTTATAGTAATGGCTCACAATCAGCAAACTTAAAAAGTGTTGGGACAAATTTTACATTTGGAACTTTTTTAGTTAAGGCCTTTTTGGAGGATTTTGTGCTAAATTTTTGCCGATTTTGAGGAAATGACATATCACCTAATTAAATTATATTTCACAATTTGTTAGAAAAAAATATAAAAATTTTCATTTTAAGCCTTATAAAATTAAATTCAGAATAATCGGGCACATAAACTGAGAAGTACCAAAAAATACATTTAATTTAGTTTTTAATCAAATTTTTAAAAGTATTTTAACAATGATTTTCACTCAAAAACTATCAATTTTGATACTTTTCTTCCGAGCGACATATCACCGCCATTGCAATCGGAGTTAAAAAATAATATAGGTAGTGTTTAGAATACCGAAAGGAAACCTGAAAATGAATATAAATTGGTAATTTTAATTTTATAAAATGTTTGCCAAAAAGAAAAGTCACTATTTGTTGCATCCTTCAATAAATGTGAAGGGAATCGTACTTGAATATCAAAAATATTTAAAATGATCTTCTACTGACCGGTGCT
>LDKF01002698.1:0-17620 GCA_001026735.1 Rotylenchulus reniformis | reverse complement strand
GAATGGGCCTAGGCTCATTTTTGTAGGCAATTTTTTGCTCTACTTATTGACACCAAATTCGCTTACCTATATTGGTTGTTTTTGAACCTAGTTATAACTAAGAGGCGCAATATATCTGGGGCGCAAATGTCTTGACATGGTGATGAACTATGGGGATTTCAAACAAAATGATTTTATAGTTTTTTAAAAAAAAATTATAATTATTTTATGCAGCAATCGCTGAAATAAACGATTTCTAAATTAGATATTTGTTATTTTAGAAATTCTAAAAATTTTAAAATCCCATTGATTTCATGAAATAGAATGAAAAATTTTTACAATGAATATATTTATACATAAAATTTTAGAATGCAATATTTTTAAAACATGTACAATTATGCACAAATTAAATTGCTATAAATTTAACCATTGAAAATTGAATAAAAATTGCAAAATTTTTCACAGAAGTTCAAGAATTGAATGAATATTTTTAAAAAATATTGGGCAAATGATCAGGATTGCACGTAATTAGAGATTATGGATTACCGAAATTACAGGGTTTTTTGGAATACGGATTATGTATTACGGATCCATATTTGGATATGATCCTGCTGTAAATGATCTTGTATCCTGCTGAAATAAAATTACATTACTACTGCACCAAAATCCTTTAAAAAAATCCGCATCCTGCACGATATTCCGCCCTTTGCTGGGTTCAGCCCATAAAAGCATTTCCCTTCTTAGACGGCGCTAGTGCTCGAAGATATTAATGGATTGTCGAAATCGGATTGTGTGTATGTGGCAAAACATGAATTGGTACTGTTCTGGGTTTCCTAAAGCATTTGCGGAATGCCTTGGCATATTCATCACTGAAATGCTTGATGAATATAATTATTTTCATGGTATGCTTCACCTGCATATGAACAATACTGGTGTTATGCTTCCATTCACAATCATAAAAACAGCAACAGAAATCGGAGAAACTATGTATTCAACCATGAAAATGTCCAATTTGAGCAGAGGCAGAATCATAATATTGAAAACCATATTCTGAAAATACTAAAATTTAAAAAAAAAATGCACATATTTTAACAGTCAAATAGGTGCTACATTAGATTTTTTTAATAAAAATATTTCTTATTCCTAAAGCGAATTTTTAAAAATTGATTTTACCAAAATATAGCCAAATAATCCGATTGCTATAATGATGCTCAACGAAACCATTAATTTTTTCTTTCTTGCAGAAACTGAAATTAAGAAAATAAGAATGAAGATTGCTTCTTCAACATTTACCCTTTGATTTTTTGCAACAAAATATCAACCACATCAATACATAGCATACAAATTCTCCACAATATGTGAACATGGCTTTGAAATTTGCAAAGCCAGCATTTTCAGGTTGACGAATTGGAGCTCCAAAGGTGCACATCACCTGTCTACAAAATTATAAATTTATGTAAAATTAAAATTTTTGTTGTGTAATCATCAGTTTTGCAAATTTAGTGAACAGACTTGTCCCAATGCAGACTTGCACCAGCATAGCCAATATAAGTTCCATAAATGGTTGAGACACCGGTAAAAATCAGAAGCAATTTGAAAGTGTGTAATTTTCCGCCAAATTTATACCTGAATTGCTATTATTTGATAGGGAAAAATAGATAAAATTTCGAATATTGTAATTATAAAAAAATTGATTTACCAAACTGGGAATAAAATTCCAATGAGTCGGTCAAATCCTACACAAAACTGCAACATTCCGCCAATATAGGATCCAATCAGGGGAATGAATTGTACATAATAGCAAGTCCGTAAAGTGACATAATTAATTCCGAATAGAAAGATGAAAAATTTGATGGAATATCCAACATGCATAAATGATGCAAAAAATGCATACAGAGCAATCAGAATGTTGCATGGCCGATGAAGTGATCTGAAGTAGATAAAATATTAAAATAATAATATTTTATTCAACTTGAATTAAATTTGCATATTCTATATATTTCTAATCATCTTTTTAAATCTGAGAGTTGTAATTTATTGGAACGGTTTGATAATGAATTTTTGATTATCTCGCAATTGATCTACAAAGCATCTGCTAAAAAGAATATAAAAATCGGTTCTGGGTCTTTAAAAAAGGCCCAATGTGGGCGTTAAAAAAGCTGCCAGTCTGGCCGAAAACTTTTTGTTAGACTTGTTAGAAAAAAAAGTATAAAAGGCAAAATTTTTTAGAAGTTTATGCTAATTCGAATGGTATAAAAAATTTTCCGAAATTGGGCCAAAAAGTTCGAAATATCCCTAATATTTCAGAAAAATTGTTAGACCATTCGAATCAGTCATAAAATTCTGAACAATTTTTCCTTTTATACTTCTAACAAGTCTAACAAAATGTTTTTGGCCAGACTGTTGGCCGCATTGGGCCTTTTTTAACGCCCACAATGGGCCTTTTTAAAGACTCAGAACCTAAAAATCATTGGCCTATCCCTCTATTGTATTGGATTACATTTTTTCTGTATATTACTTTGTTTCGATGGTGACATAGACGAGACTCAAATTTAGACAAATCCCTGTAAATGCCAACAACGCAATTACACCGTTCGTGGCAATTTCAATTGGTAGGAGACCCGCATCCTTATACAATTCATAAAACTTAAAAAAAATAATAAAAGAGAAAATTCTATATCCGTTTACTTACCGGATCCATTTTGGTAATGATGAAAATTAAGATATTTCTTACTCTAAAATCTGAAAGTATAAATAGGTATATGGATAAAAATGCGAAAGTATAAATGAAAATAGCAAACTAAATAATTAAATTAATTAGAAATAATAAAGTGGAAAATTATTTATTTTATATGAAAATATCGCGAATAATTTTTCGCGATTTAAAAATCATTAAAAGGTCATTTTAGCAAAGAATTCATTTGTAATTTTGAAGAGCATTAAAAAAAATTCCGAATTTACATGTTGAGCAATGATTTTTTATTTATTAATATTTATTATACATAAAATTATTTATGATTTATTACATCTTCTTAATTTTTATAAATCTTCAAAAGAATTACTAAAGGTGTATGATATTTTGTACACCGGTTAATGAGGACGATAACAAGAATATTTAATGAATGCCACATAGATAATTCAAAAAATACACTATAAAATACAGACTCGTGTGCGTCAATCAAGAAATCATTAAAAAGTACGGTTGATATCGTACTATTTTTGGGAAAAAGATCTAATTAGTTAAATACAAAATTAACCGAGAATTTAGGCTATTTTTTAAAGAATTACATCAATAAAATAAAAATGAAAAAGAAAATAAAAATTTAAATAAATTTTCCACTTTTAATATTCCATTCGGCTGTATTTCCCATTTCTGGGTTGCTAATCGGAATTTTGTAACCAAAAAGGACACCAAGGGTATCACTGCCATGTGGAGGGGAGTAGGGAAGGGGAAGAGGTGCTATGATCCATCAAAAATTCTAAAAATCTAAATTTGAGACATTTCCACAAAAACTGCATAATGGAATGTTTCCCCAAAAACCCGTCAAAAGTTTAAATGAGTATTGTACAATACATCTGCAAATACAAAATAGCCTAAACTCAAAAACATATTAAAAATGGTTTATAATAGATTTTCAAAAGACGTTCAATATCATAATTTGAAGCACTTTTTTATTGTCAAAAAATTCATCTTAAAAAAAACAATAAAATTGTTTTATTTTTCATTGTGTTAAAAAAAATTTTTTTCTATTTTTTCGATATGTATTGATGACCCTTTTATCGAGTCTCTAATTAATATTCATTCATTAGATTTTAGTCAATTTCTTTAGTATTTTACATCAAAAAGAAATGATATTTTATGTATAGATTTCACTTTTTCTGATGGTTATAAGACAAAAATCTAATTTCCATCTAGCGAAACAATTTAATACGACATTTAATTAATAATAATTTAATACCGTTCTTTCTTTTATATTGATAAAAGCAGTTGTACTTTTTGTGATTTCATAGAAACCAAATTTTGCAAAATTAGATCATTTCCGATTTTAGTTTTGGTTGAAAGAATAATTCAAATGAAGCCATTCAATTTTATCCCATTTTATCTATCAATAAATTATTATTTATTTAAATTGAGGAAAATAAAATATTTAATTATTATAAAAATTTAGGGAAAAAATAATCTTAATATCCCTCTTGACTTTAGTCAAGAAGACATTTTTAATTTTAAAAAATAAGAATAAATAAAACCGTCAAAAATATGACAAAATAAAGGAATTTTATTTGAAATCAATGTTTCATTTATGCATATTTTTTAAATATTTATAAGTTACAGTGTAGCATTCCCATGACAATTTGGTATGATTCAAAATTATAGTCTTATAACAGCTATAGTAAAGTTAATGTTTATTAAGATTTTGATTAAGGGCGCTGAAAAATAAATACCTATAAAAAGAAACCGAAAAAGGAGCGAATTCGGAAAATTGCTGTCGAATTTAATTGACTGAATAAAAATGCATTGCCTTTTGATTTAAATTTAAAAATAAAAAGATAGTAAATATTTAAGATAGTAAATAAAATTTAAGATAGTAAATATTTTACCAAAACCCAATTTAGTCAAAACCTTCATCATAGTACAAAAAAAGAAATTTTAAAAACTCTAAATATAAGAACATAAATTTCGGCATCAATTTAGAAGATAATTAGAAATAATTTTAATAATAGTACATACTTATTCAAATAAAGAAAAAAACAAATTTTTTCATGTTTAATATGTCTATTTGCTATATTTTATATTTATTATTATTATATCGAACTTTCTAGGTTGAATCGGATCATATTTTTCAAAGGATAAAGACGAAAAGAATCGTGACAATATAATTAAGAAGTAACTATATTAAAAGGATTAAATAATAAAAATACATAATATAGAAAATATTAAAATTTTTAAATTTATACAGGATATATTGATCATTTTATAAGTTGCTGACTTGGATCACATGTACCACATTCGCTGCTTGTTGATTTAAACCAAAACATTGTCGGAATGCTTTGGAATATTCAGTGCTAAATAAATAGAGTCTTTGATATATTTTTAAATAAATATTATGATATATACCTGCATAAATAGAGTATCGGAGTGGTACTGCCAAGTGCGATCAAGAATAAAATGTTAGCAATGGTTAGGATCACATTTTCGATGATAAAAATGTCCAATTTTAATAGAGGCATAATCAAGTAGAAGAATAGTGAATTCTATTATATTATTGAGGAATTGTGAAAGATTAATTTTTAATCATTATTGTTTGCTTACCAACACGTAACAAAAAAGACAAATGGCCAAGTTGATGCTCAACGAGAGTATAAGTCTCTTTTTCATTTTTGAAACTTAATGGCAAATGAATTTTGAAAAAAAAATAAATTACTCTGAGATTTTTTGCAATAAAAAATCAGCCAAATTGCTGCATAACACAAAACTTCTACAGAAGTTAGGAAAATGAATTTTAAGTTGGTGAAATTTTTATATTCGGGCTGTTGAGCTGGTTCTCTAAAATCGCACATAACCAATCTAAAAATGGCATATTGTTAAAAATAATTGGTTCGTATTATATATAAGCTTTATCTTAGATAAAAAATAAAATATTCATTTCAATTCTTAAATTATTATTATTTCCATTAAAATACTTGTCGTGATGCAAATATGCGCCATAATAATATATGAAATTGACAAAAATTGCAATAATGCAAGAAAAAAGTAGAAATATTTTGAAAAGGAAGAACTTTCCGTGTAATTTATACCTGAAATAAAAAAATAAAAATTAAAAATAATAAAAAAATTACCAAAAAGGAAATGCAACTCCAAAAAATCGATCGATTGCAATGCAAAATTTAAATATATCACCAAAAGAAGCCAAGACCAAAAAAAGCGATTGTATAAAGTAGCAATTTAGAAGAGGGATGTAATTGATGCCAAATAAGAAAACGAAAAATTTGATGGTGTATCCAGCAAGCAAGAACGAAATTGAAAATGCATACAAAGCGATCAGAATGTTGCAAGGACTATGTAGGTATCTGAATCAATTGATAAAAAAGGTCAATCAATATGAATTATAAAAATAGAGCCACTTAAATCCCAAATTTTAAAATCATCGAAGATTGAAATTCAAAATAATAAAAAATGCTTAAAAGATCTATTTTTCATAAACGTTGCTAAATCCTATTAAAAGCATTCATCTAGAAAATATTTTAGCATTTTTTGTGTATATTTCTTTTTTAAATTTTGACCTATTGAGTGAGGATTAAATAAAAGCAAGTATTGACCCTCCACTGAATAAATTAGGTAGACAGTTGAAATAATTTTGAATTAATTATAAAAGAATTGAAGAAAATTCGAACACAAAATCAATAAATCTCAAACTCGAGGTCAAAGTTTTTGGTTTATTTTTCTGGAAGATCTGAATAATTTTATGGAACGAATGATTTTATAAATACTAAAAAATTGCTTATATAAATTTCATTAAGTGTACTTACATTTTGTGATAAAATATGAGAATTATTTTCAACTTTTCTATATTAACGACTCAACTTAAATATTTATATAATAAAAATGAGCAATTTTTATAAATTTATATAAATAAAAAAATAAATAATTAGAAGAAAAAATAATATCCAAGGAGCTTATTAACAAATTTATGGTTACCCGACATTTGCACCCCGCGCCCAAAGTGGTATAACTCGGCTTAAACGGCCTATTCGAATGGAATTAAGTATTTTTTATAGCTAATTTTTTGCTCTTATTTATTTGACATCAAACTCATTTATTTAGCTTGCATTCATTTGGACTGATTTGGGGTGAAAATGTCGTGACACGCGAATTCATAACTTACTTTGTTTTAAAGGTGACGTAGATGAGACTGAAGTTCAAAACAATTCCGAATAAACAAATCAGCAAAATAAAACCAATAGTTAAAACTTCAATTGCCACATATCCATTATCCTTATATAATTCATAGAACTATAAGAATGAATTAATAGCATAATAATAAAATTAATTTGAATACTTACTGGATCTAAAATGATGGATCTTGAAAATGCAATTAAACTTTCTGCGCAAAAAGTTGTTTTTGATGCTTAAATCAATTTGTTTATAATTCTTATATATTTTAAAATAAAGTTGATTAATATTTTTTAAATATATTAATAAAGTTGGTTAATAACTTTTAATTAGATGTCAAAAATAATAAAGTTCTAATTTATATGCAAAAATTATTCTTTTTTCCAAACCCAAAATATGGGTATTCAAATATTTGAAAATTCCATGTTAATAATAAGTTGATTTAATTTTTATGTTATGTTGCATGTATTTTTTACGCACGTATTTTTTGATAATTGGCATGTTCAATATACATATAGATATTCTATCAGTAGAGAATAAAGAAGCAAAAATTTAAGGTTGAATTTAAAAGGACGAATCTTGTTATAAAAAAGGTTACGTAATGAAAGCCATAAAGTACAATTCATTCATGCAAAAAATTTTAACCGTCAACAAAAAACCCAATTAACATAAAAAGTATTATTAAGTTGAAGCACTTTCTTACAAATAATGAATAATTTTAAAAAAAGATTAGAATAATTTAGAGAATATTAGTATTCATTATATATTAATTGAAGCTAAATAAATGAATTTTATTTACTACACATTGAATAATGGATGACTTTATAAAATACAAATCACAATTAAAATCTGATAGAAACTCTATCTTTGGAATTGTTCACATGATTTGTCGTCAAAAATACAACATTAGTTGGTTGTTGCTGGGTCATTCCGAAGCATTTGCGAAAAGCATGGTAATAATCATTGCTAAAATGTTCTGTCATGGATTATAATCACTCATTTGATAATTTTACCTGCACAAATAAAGTATTGGAGCTGTGCTAGAACTTGCGATCATAAATATGCCGGTTGAAACCGGTAAAATCACGTATTCAATTGTAAAAATGTCCAAATTCAATAAAGGCAAAATCATGTTGTAAAATATCAAATTCTGAAAAAATTTTTGTTAGAATTGCTATAAGCTAGCATATAAGCTAGCTCATATTTATTAAATTATATTTCGAGTAATTAACGAGCTACAACGTTGTAAAAAAGAACTATATTTTTTTTGTAATTTAAATATTTTTAAAATATTTAAATTTATAATAGTTTACTTACCAAGATATAGCCTACAAGGCCAATGAACATGATAACACTTAGAGACAACATAAGTTTTTTATTCTTTAAAGAAACTAAAATTAAAATTATAAATATAATGAATATTTTTAATTTACCATCTGTTTTTCTGCAATAAATCATCATCCAAATCATGGCATAACACATAAAATCGGCAGAATAAATGACTAAGAAGGAATAATTTGAGAAATTCACAGTTTCCACTTGACGAGCTGGTTCCCCAAAATTGCACATCACCGGTCTGAATTTTTAAATTTTTTTAGTTTTTAATTTTTTTTACAAACTTATCCCAGTGCAAGCTGCTTCCATAATAATAAAAACAATTTGTGATCAGTGAATTGATGCAAATTAAAATTAGCATTACTTTGAAAAGAGCAAATTGCCCACGCAATTTGTACCTAAAAGAGAACATAAATAAAATAAATTTGTTTTAAAACTTTAACAGGATTGTAAATGAATTAAATATTAACTGTATTATGATACTTTCTTTGTCTATACAAAAAAATAAATAAATATTACAAAATTTATAATATATTACTTACCATATCGGATAGAGAAACCCAACAAATCGGTCAATTCCTATGCATAATTGCAATTTTCCACCAATATTTGTACCGATGAGGGGAATAAATTGGATGAAATAGCACGTTCGAAGTGTGATGTAATTGATTTCGAATAGGAAAATGAAAAATTTGAAGGTATAACCTAACCGAATAGGAAAATGAAAAATTTGAAGGTATAACCGAACAGCAGAAATGATATGCAAAAGGCATAGAGCGCGATCAGAATGTTGCAGGTAGAGTGCAAGGACCTTAAAAAAATTAATAATTAATTTATAAAATTCAAATTTATAGAAAAATGAAACGTTTGTTTAATTTAAAATTCATTACTTTGTTTTCATCGTAACATAGACAAGACTCAGGTTTAAGCAAATCCCTGTGAAGCAGATCAACGCAATCACACCATTTGTGCCAATCTCGATCGGAATAAGTCCTGCATCCTTGTACAATTCGTAAAACTGAAAAAATTAAAAATTAAAAATTGAATAAAAATTTTAAATAGAAAGAAAAAAATTAAATAGAAAGAAAACTAACCGGATCCATGAAGAAATAACTGATTCACTCGAGTCGGTTAGTTATTATAAATTTATTACTGAATATTGAACTTTCTCAATTTGAGCCAAAAAGATCAGCCATGTCATTATGTTTATTCTTTACAAGGTAGCAATTTGAGAGTCCATGGTCAAAAGAGATCATTTCCGATTGCAACTATTAATACACAATTTATGTGATTTTTTTTTGAAAATAATTAGTTTTCTTGCAAATATAAATGACAATTTTAGTAAGCTAAAAAAGAAAACGTGGGCGGAAAGATGAGAACTTACTTGGCTATATGTTACAAAATGACGATGGCATTCATATGCTAAGGGACTATTAAAATTGACGCATTAATATAAATTAATCATTATTAAAGGACAGAATTCCGGGAATTTCGAAGTTTTTGAATTTTTTTGAAATTTTGAACGAATAATATTTTTTAGGAAAACGATCAATTTTTCTGCAAATGGTCTGTCCCCTTTCGAAGTTATGAGTTAGAAAATTTAAACTTTTTCAGTGATTATATGCCTTAATTCTTTTTAATTCCATGTGATATTTATTGCTTACAAAAATATTAATTGATTATTTATAGTCTTCTAATGAATTTATTCAGCTATTTTTAATTTTAAATTCATCTTAATTTAATATTTTTATAGCAATTATAATATAAATTTTTTAATTTTTTTAAGAAAAGAAGCAATATCTACTGAATAAGGCATATGTATAAATTATTCCAATTCTTTATTTTCCTTAAGGTTGGTTACCATAGAGTTACATATTCCCAGTAAGTAACTATTAAAGTAAATAAGGTGTAATTTTGAGGTAAATTTTGCCAAAAAATGTTCTTCATTAAATTCTACATAAAAGGTTCTCCGGGCAAAATTCCTTCAATTTTTAGAGAAAAATTCTCGGGAGTACCATGTAATGGTTAGTAGCCGATGGGACTTGAACCCACGACTTAGAACCCGTGATTAGAACCCGTGACTTATTTACTCTGCGGGAAGATATGGGTGCTGCATATTTGCAAAATGGAATTCCTTACAAGAATATTTTTCGATAAAAAGATCAATTTACAAATGATTGCTTAAGTATTTATGTATAAAGAATAGAATTAATTATTCTTGCTCACAGGGCTCTGATTCCATAAGTACTATATAATTATTTTTCTTAGATTTAAATTGGATAAATTTTCTCTAATTTTTTTTATTATAGATTATGTTTAATGATCGATTACATAAGTTTATTCATTATATTTTCTGGTAATTCGATTCTTCCTTAATACTATGGTTATTCATCTTTAAATAAAAAAATCCAATTTATATATTGGCGATAAAAATGATATTATATGATTATAAAGAGAAATTAATATCTGATATGGGTTAACATCTTCAACTTTAAAATATTGAAAATTTGACCATAAAATGCTAGAGTTAGAAAATTTGGATTGAATATTTCGGAAAATTACTTAGCAACCCAAGTTTGCTATTGCGTTTAAAGTGGAAATGGAAATTCATATTTTAAATGATTTAAGCAAATTTGTAAAGGAACAAATATATTTATTAATATTTACTAACTTATTAATAAACGAATAAATTAATTTTTTAAAGAATGGAACGGTTAATAACGAAATTTCCTTAACCTATTTTGTTCATTTTTCGGAAAAGATCGAAAATCGTACTATAAAATTATTATAAATGACAGTTTTTTAAATAAAAACTAAACTGCTCTTTATGATCAAATTATAAACTTTATTAAATCTTTTCTTTTTTTTATATGTTTATTCTCCAAATATTACAGCATTTTTGTTAACCATCTTAATGTTCCGACCATAACTTATTAGTTCAAAAAATAAATAAAAGTACCTCTCACGGTCAAAAAAATGTAAGACAAAATGAATTGGTTTCAGAAATTTAATTATTCTTATAAAAATATATTTTCTGCTATTTAATTAAAATTAATTTTATTGATCAAATTTTATATTCAAATAAATTTTATATAGAAAAAAAAGTATTTAAAAGAGGAATGATTCCATAAAAATTTCAATAAAATTATTAGAAAGTGGAAAAAAATCAAATTTAATGTATTCGCACTCATAGTCGCAAAGCAGCTTGGCCAACAACTTCATGATAAATAAATTGATTCATTTCAACTCGAAGAATCGATGTTCGATTGAATTTTTCCTTTTTATAACAAAAGTTTTTCAGATTCAACCTCCAAATTTTTGCCTCTTTGCTCCTTGACAAACACATTGCTTGAGCAATGCCAATTATGTGAAAAAAAGGTGTGCGTAATAACTCACAACATATCTATGCATAAGTTTTTTAAATCTAATTACTGTTATGGAACTCTGAATGATTATGTTATTGGGTATTATAAGAGACAATTCACAATTCGATGTGTGATAAAGCATTGACTTGGGCCCATAATTGGTTGAATAATGACTATACTTTTTAAAAAATTCACAAAATCATATATTTGATTTTATTATAATAATAAAAGTAAAATTTTGTCTAAATTTATTGTTAATGAACATTAAATTTAATTTAATTTTAGATCATTTAAAAGAAATCTATTTTATTTTCAACTAATCTATAGAATATGGACCCGGTTAGTGAATTTTTCTTATATTATTTAAATAATTTTTAAATTTAGTTTTATGAGCTTTATAAAAACGCTGGCTTCATATCCATCGAAATTGTGTTGAACGGTGTGATCGCATCGCTTTGTTTCATTGGGATTTGCTTTAACTTGTGTCTCGTTTATGTCACCATAAACAACAAGTAAATTGTGGAAGATCTTTAAAAAATATTTTTAGACCATTAAAGAAAAAATATTTGTATTACTTATTAATTTATTAAAAAATCAAAAATATCTGATATAATTCGGTCATTTATTCAGATCTCTTCACAGCCCATGCAACATTCTGATCGCTCTCTATGCTTTTTTCATTTCATTTCTCCTTGGTGGCTATACTATCAAATTCTTCGTATTTTTATTTGGCATCAATTTCATATCTCTTAAAACCTGTTTTTGCCTCCAATTTATTCCTTTGATCGGAAGTTCTGTCGGTTTGAGCTTACAATTGGCCATTGGAATTGAACGTCTTATAGGAGTTTTGTGTCCTATATGGTAAAAATTAAATAGTCTTTAAAATCATTCTATTTTATTTTTCAGGTATAAAATGTACGGAAAATCCACATTATCCAAAATTATATTGATTTTCATTTGCATAACAACGCCCATCACTTCCTATTTTTGTTATTACGGCGCAAGTCTTCATTGGGAAAAGTTTTTCATATCAAATTTATAAAATTTTAGGAATTTATTAATTTATCAGGATATTTGATTATTTTTTACAAGCTTTGATCATATTTTTAAGACAAGTGATGTTTAATTTTGGAGAGCCCTTTAAACAGCCAGAAAATATACAATATTCGATAATAAAAACGCAAATCACCTATTGTGTAGAGTTTTGCTGTTATTTATTGATATGGCTGATCATTTTCTGCAAGAAATCGTTGGAAAGTTAGTGTTATTTTTTATCTGTTCTATTTTATTTTATTTTAGTTTCGTCCAAAAACAAAAGAATTATGATTTCGTTGAGCATAATAATGTCAATGGGACTATTTTGCTATGTTTTAGTAAGGATATTTGTATTTTATAATATAATTATTTTCAATTTTATCCTTTAGAATACATTTTTATTCAATTTTGTGTTGCTGAGTTTGAATTTGAATTTGAATATTTTTGCCATTGAATACATGGTTTATCCGATATCAACCGCTCTTTATATGATCGCAAATGGTAGTACAACCCCAATTCTGCTTTTATGCAGATGAATAGTTGCGTTAAATTACTAAAATATTTTATAGAATATATTTATGATAATAATATTTCATCACAGCACTGAGTATTCAAAAGCATTTCGTAAATTTCTTGGATTCAATCATCCGAAGGTGAATGTTGTTATGAGTGTAGCGAACAATCAAATGAATCATTGATTTATTTGATAATTTATCACTGAATCATTAATTTTTGATTATTTTGTAAAATGTATTATTGCTACTTTCGAACTTTTGTCCTTCATTATGAGATGAAATTTTATAGCTTAGCGTTTTTCATTTCTAAATCTTGTACCAAAAAAAAATAAATTTTTTATTTAGTAGCATCTTTGTGTTTTAAATAATCATTTAACCATATTCTAATTGACTGTTTGTTTTTTTTATTAATTACATTCCATTAAAAAACATATGCATATGCAGTCAGTTTCTGTTAATAATATTCAAAATCATCCTCATCCGCAAGATTTGTTAACCTATTATTTTATTTCAAATTAATTATTAATGCATTTTTTGCGATGTATATTTTTTACATATTCCATTGATTTTAATCATTATTCTTTGTTATTGTTCCAGAACATAATTTTCCAATTCCGATTGACGTCAATATTTTCTTTGCATTTGTTATTAAGTAAACTAAAAAATAATTAACGTAACCCTATTTAAAAGCTAAAATATATTCATAGAAGATATTTTTTTATATCAATTACTTAAATAAAAGATTAGAAAATCGGATCCATTAATTTTAATTAAAAAGTTTTAATTTATTTTTTAGAAGCAAAAAATTTTCGACTATACCATATTTAATATTTATTTTTTATAGGTTCAAAATAATCAAAATAATCGAAAGCACAAAAATTATTAGAACTTTTTTTTTATAGAGTTTGATGATTATTGAAACTTGCTTTTACACATTATATATGGATTAGCTAATCCTATTCCTTTTTTTGTCAGATAATATTATTATCAATTTTAAATTCAACGATATTAAATTATTCCATATATGCCCCTGACAATTTGGTTTTTGGCTTTTTTGGCTCTACAAAATTATAATTTTTCAATCGTTTTTGCCAATTTCCAATGTCTCGACGAATTGGCAGATGAAACTTTTGAAGTTGAGGAAAGCAATTTCTTCATGGAATCCCTGAAAAATGGGGATTTTGGAGACCCTAGTGACCCAGAAATCAAACAATTGATGTGTGATCTGAGCGATCAAGAGCGAATGCTCGAATCTGCTGCTCCGATGCCGCCGGTTACCATTCATCCCATTTTCGATGTGACTGAAGAATATTTAGAGGAATAAAATTTTATTAGTTTGAAAATGTTATCCTTATGCGGATTTGATTTTTTAAATAAAATAATACATTTTTAGAAGTATTATCAAAAAAAGTATGGAACAAATTCTGAAGAGCTAATAAGACCAACAGAACAAAATGAAGAACAGAGAATGTTGCGGCGATTCTCTATCAATGGCACAATTTTGAGATGGTTGTCGAATACTTCAAAAGAAAAGAAAAAGGAAGACAAATCACTGGAAAATTCAGAATCGATGATCACATTGAAAATTCGGCCATCTCTGACGAACCAATATTCTATTATGAAGCAAAGTCTGAAATTTGTTGAGGTTTATGATAAAAATTTGGCAAATATATTACAAAATATTCGCCGCATTCTTAGCAATGTAAAAGAGGGTAAATTTTGTTTAAAAATTTAATTATATTTTTAGAAAAAAATTTATAATTGCAAAAAAATAAAGGAAATCATTTTTTACAATAAATTAATTAAAAAGTAAGTTATAGATATTTCATACTTTTTATATTTACAAAAATTAAATATCGAATTTAAGGAAGGATATCTGATGAAAATAATGTGATCCATGAATTGAAAATCAACTTGGACATGGAAGCAAAATTCCTAGCCAGACAGTGCCATATTCTAGAAGAAGAAATTGTACCTGTGCCGAATTTTGACAATAAAAAATTCATAAAAGAACTGGCAAAGCTATGGTTCCGAGAGAAATGGAACCAGTGGAAAAGTAGGAACAATACTGGTCAGTTTTTCGATTTTTTTTGAACAATAGCAAGTTATCAATCGCTAATTTCTAAATAAAAATATTATATGGCATGCAACACTTTTGAGATCAATGCTTTAAAATTTTGATATTTTCCTTTCAATTAAAATTAAAAAATGAGGCAAGACAGTTCAATAGGTGTATGCTTTTGGATTTTTTAATGCAGAATTCTTTCTTAATTTTGCCTGCAAAATTTTGCAATAAAAATCAAAAACCATACAGCACTCTCACATATTGAACCGTTCTGCCTCATTTTTCAAATTTATTTTGAATTTGGTCTTATTACTCTCTCCCGTTAAAATTTTTGTCCTCTCTACCTCCGTTGAAAATTTGGCCATCCACTTAAAAGTTTAACCTCCCATAACATGAAACTACCAATATACCAATATTTGAGATCAAGAGCAGTGCAAAAGGAATAAACAGTTGCTCCAACTGATAGCCACTTTGAACAATGATGGAGGAGATTGGGAGAATGCCAAAAGTTAGTCATGTGAAATATGGTACTTTAAATAATTCCTTATCAATAAAGTTCCTATCATTAGACATTACTGCATTTACGGTACCAAGGCATTAAAAACCTCCAGTCTGGCCAATCAAACAAAAAAAACAAAAAGAACTTGTTAAAGCTTGCTAGACCAAAACTTTAAAAGCAAATTTGTTCAGAACTTTATGCTTTCAATTTTTTGGTCTTTAAATTTCCCGAATTCGAACAAAATTTTGAAATTTCGAAAAATAGGGGTTTCCGTGAAAATTTAGTGAAAAACGAAAAAAACTAAAAGACCAAAAGTTAGAGCATAAAATTCCGTGCAACTTTGCCTTTTATTTGGTAAGCTTCAAATTTCTACTTGGTAAGCTTCAATTTGTTGTTTTATTTGTCCAAAATGTTTTTTTACGTCCTAGCATCACAGCCCTCTTGATTTATTCTACATCCTATATGGATTATTACTTATTACAATTACCATATTATATTATGGTCTTTATAATAATAAGTAATTGTCGATTTAATCATTTTTGCACACCAATCTTGAGTTTATTTCATTTAGACGATCGGCGGCGACGACGCAAGAAGCGACTGGGTAAGGCGGTGATGTGGGGCCTCATATTTGTGCTTAGCTTGGTCGTGACCACTTTTGTCTGTTGGCGCATCAACAGATGCTGCAACCCAAAACCAGCTCAGGCTGGTCCTTCTCCTGCTGCTGGTGGTGGATCCGTTTCAGCAGGATCCGCAAAAATTGAACTTCCAGGTTTAACATTATGCTGTAGACATTTGATCAACTGGGTTATATTATTAGGAACAAGAGTTTAAAATAAAATAGTTAGACTAATAATTCAGAATTTATTTTAACTACATTTACGGATAAATGAATTTAAAAATTCTATAGGAAAAATATAAGTACAAATTATGGTTATTTTATGGTTTAAAATTATAAATGACTAGGATTACTAAGATAAAAAAAGCATTTAATAAAAAAATAATTTTATAAAAATTATTATTTCATTGTATTTTACAATTATAAAATTTTTAGCGTCGTCCTCTGGATCCCAGCGTTGGCCATCCCATCTTTATCCACCGGCTTTTTATCCAAAAGTGGAAGGAAAGTAGTGTTTTGAGATGGATTGGAACAATTTAGTATTGAATTGTTGCATATATCACTATAAATAGAAAAGTATTTTGATATAGAAAAATATCATTGCATTGGTGCTATGGCGTTTGTAAAAAAGGGCCAATGTGGGCGTTTGTAAAAAACGGCCAATGTGGGCGAAAGTAAAAAATTTTGTAAATTGAATTAACTGTATAAAAAAGTAGGCGCTAATTCGAAGGAGGTCTTTTTTGGGACTCTAACGTTCTTTGAGTCCCAGGACTCAAAATTCTTTATTTTCTGGGTAATTTTGGACGCTGAATCTGATTCTGACATCCATTTTTGCCTAATGCATCATTTGACGTCACTTTTTGACGTTGACGTCAAAAAAAACTCCTAAAATTGCTGAAGAAAAATGAAAAATTCAAAAAAAAGTCAAAAAAAGATGTTGGATGATGCATTATCTCAAAATGACGTCAAAATTGGATTCAGTGTCAAAAAGCACTCTAGAGAAATCAAATTTAGTAAATTTTACGGAAATTTTTTTTGAGTCCCGCCGGTACTCAAAAGATAGAGTCCCAAAAAGACCTTCGAATTAGCGCCAAAAATTATAAGCTTTAAATAAAAATTCTAAAAGCCAGAAGTAAAGACCACATTAGTGAAAACCAGTCGCCGATAGGTTTATTGTTCTCAAGATATTTTTCTTTCAAGGTCATTTTTATTACTTTTTTTTACAAAAAAAAATGTATCTTTAGCTTAAATTTTTTAGTCTTTGTTTAATTTTATAATATTTATTTTAATATACACAGTTTTATTAATCCTATCCT
>LDKF01002697.1:2495-18465 GCA_001026735.1 Rotylenchulus reniformis | reverse complement strand
CCCCCCCCCCCCCCCCCCGTTAACAGGAAAGTACCTTGGGTTCTAGTGCTGGGTTCTATGAAGGTGACCCCGATAAGACGTTGAAATATCACAGACATCGAATTTAACATTTCGGCAAACCAACGAAAAACCCAAATTTCGTCTTATAATTTCTCCAACCAATGAAAAAACGGCGCTATTACCAAAAAATTTGCAAAAATTTATCATATTCAAAAAAGGGTTTTTCTTAATTTTCTGAACATAAAAAATTCTTACATGATTAGTCAATGATTGCGAATTTTTACCGAAATCTAGACAAATTCAATCATTTTCATCAGTTTTTCTGCTAACAAATTGGACTATATAAACGCGCCGATTTCAGCAAAAATCACCATTCTCCCACTCCCAAACAAATATTTTCTTCAACCAACGACAACATCATCTTAGTCAGCGACAACTAGCAACAATGCTTCTTCTTCCTCTTCATGGTCTGCTGCGGCAAAAGGGCACCCGTGAGCTGCTGCTTCTGTTCGCCGTCATTGCTGTCAATGTGGACCCGGTCTCGTCAGCCGGAGCAATGGAGCTGAGCTGAAGACGCTGGACGCCAGCCATCGCTGCGTGTCGGGCAAGATGGGCGGCATCCCGGGACAAGGAGGACGAGGACTGCAGGATGTGTGACGGTGGACGGCGGACAGATGTGAGCCAATTCATTTGTTCGGGTCCAATGCATAAACCGAAAGTTGTTTTTCCTTCAGGATGGTCAAGCACAAGGGAACGCCCAAGGACACCTTCCGAGCGATGGTGCGGACCGGCCATCACACGGGCTACGAACGGGAAGGACCACCAGCACGACCGAGGCCACCACGCCGACGTCAACCGCAGCCACGAAGGAGACTAAAGAGACAACGGAAGGAAGTAGCACGACGACGGCCACCGGGAACACCACTACAGCCGAGACGACCATAGCCACGACAAAGGGCACAACGGAGACGGCAACGCAGGATGTGACAGCAGAAACAACGAACACGGCGGACGGACCACCAACGGGACCGACGACGACAAAGGATCCTGGCTTTGCCCACCCGTGCGTGGCTCTATTGGGCGGTTCCCACGTGAGTGCTTTTGGCATTTTGTTCGCTAATCATTCCTTTCTGACATTCCCTTTCTGGTTTTCAGCGTTTTCAGTGTGGTCCTGCTGGTTGCCCTGGCGGCTTCGGCGTCGTCGTCGTCGTGCCAACCGGCAGAAGGAGGATGTAGAGGCTCATCTTGGCAGCGTCCCCGCGCAGTCCGGATCGGCAAAGTCCGAAGGGAAGACGAGACGAAGACTGAAACTTCCAAGGCGCTGAAGAAGGCCGTGGTCGTCGAGGAGTACGATGAAATCGAGGGCGTAAAGAAGGAGGACACCAAGGACGACGGGCACAAGCAAGTGAAGAGTGCGCTGAGCCACTACCTCACCCAGAGTGCCGAGAAGTCCGGGGAGAAGGAGGAGGATGAGACGACTGTCAAGGCCCCGCCGCAGAAAGGAATCAGCGTCCCGTCCAGTTCATCGATCTCTGAAGCGGCCGAGAAGAAGAAGAAGAAGTCGACAACCTCTAATGGGTACGAGAAGATGGACTCCACGCTGCTGAAAGCTGCCGGGATCGGAAAGAAGGAGGAGGCGAAGAATGGTGAATATGAGGTGCTGCCGACCCTGTAGGTAATCTGGATGATGATGATGATGTTGGTGTGTGATGTTGTCCCCAATATTCGTTCTTGTTGTTGTCCCATCAATTCACTTCTCTCTCTATATCTGGCTATGTTTGTGCCAGTTCATTCACCCTACAATATATCTGGCTATGTTTGTGTCAGTTCATTCACCCTATAATCTATCTGGCTATGTTTGTGTCAGTTCATTCACCCTATAATATATCTGGCTATGTTTGTGCCAGTTCATTCACCCTATAATATATCTGGCTATGTTTGTGTCAGTTCATTCACCCTATATCTATTTGTGGATCAATCTATATTCGTGATTGTTCTATGCCTAATTATGTATTGTATTGCATATTCTATTGGTTCTTGCTGTGCCATAATAAATTTGTTTTGTTCAAATATTTTTAATGGGCAATTGGGGATCGGATGGGTGGATTGGGGGCTTTGCCTTTTCCTCGTCTCTTCCATTCGTTTCCTTCTCGTCGGTTGTCGATCTCTTGAATTGAACAGTTCCACAATTTCGAGTGATTCATCCCCACTCCTTCATCCAAAGTAAATGAAAAATATTTCCATGGGAAGACGACACACGGCATTGGCCAATTTCAAGTGCTTAAAACCTTGGCACTTTAATAAGTTATGCAAAAAGTAATTAATTGTATTTTATTCCCTTTTAAAAGCATTGACAAAAATCAAAAACTAGCAATTCAAGGGGACATTTGGGATGGTTTGTGGAAGAAATTGTTAGTATTCAGCAGCAACAGGCACCAGGGCCGGCGCCAGAAATTTTTTTTGGAGGGGGCACAAAAAATTTTGAGGGGGGCAGAAACGAAAATTTTTGAAAATAAGTGCATTTTTCTTAAGAAAATTTTAATATTTCCTTTAAATTTTTTGAGTTTGGGAGGGGCACGTGCCCCCCTTTGCCCCTCCCTGGCGCCGGGCCTGACAGGCACTGATCAGCAAGGATAGTAATTATGGCAGGGCCGCAACCAGCAGGGGCCCAAAGCGAAAAAGTGGTGAAAAATAGAAAAAAAAAACAAAAAAATTTAAAGGGAAAACATAAAAATGCAAAATTTTTCCCCGGAACCCCTCAATTTTGCTCGTCAGTGTCCCTTCCTAAATTTTGTTTCCTGGTTAAGGCACTGATTTATGGTGAAGGCAGTTAAAGCTGTGGATGGCGATCATTGGCGACCCAATCATCTTGTTCATTCGGTTTCTTCCTCTTCTTGTTCACTGATCATCTCATCCCCGGTGCGCGGCCGCCGCCGCCGCCGATGGGCTGGCCGATCTCCGCCGCAGTGCGGCCGCCTCGCGCTCCTTCAGGTTGTCGCTGATCCGCTTCTTCAGCTCCGTCGGGAACCGATCATAGCACTTTTTGCACGTGGGCTTCATGTCGAACTCGTAGAACTTGGTACTGAACACCGTATTTTGTCTTGAATGGAGAGGTTGTGAAAGTCCTGAATTTCACAATAAAAATGTTTGGGCTTTTAGCCGAAATCAAGGAAAATACCCAAATTTTGAAATGATATTATGTACTATATGTTTTATGCTTTTATGATAATCATAATTCATAATAGACCTCCAAAAATTGGAGGTACCAAGGACCGGGACCAAGGACCGGGGTTGAGAGTCGACCAAGGCCGGGCCCGGACCAA
Source organism: Rotylenchulus reniformis (assembly GCA_001026735.1). Lineage (NCBI taxonomy): Eukaryota > Metazoa > Nematoda > Chromadorea > Rhabditida > Hoplolaimidae > Rotylenchulus > Rotylenchulus reniformis. The sequence goes on along the minus strand of LDKF01002697.1, from coordinate 15,142 downwards.
GGATAACAAGGAATTCCTTGGTCCGGAAAATCCTTGGTCACCAAGGACCAAGGAAATTTTTTGTACAAGAAAAATTCTTAAAAAATAAATAAAATTTGATGTAAAAACAAATCAATTTGCAAAATAAATTATTTTATTAATAAATAATAAAAAATCAGTATCGATAATTCAATTCTTTGATCGCACGATTGAGGAATATGAGTTTATTAATTGTTTCTGGCAGCAAACTTCCTCTTCTGTAATTGCAAATATCACGTGCTACGCTAAACAAAAACTCACAAGGGAAGGACAAAACATGTTAATTTCGGATAAATTCGAGACCCATATAATATTGTAGAGCATCCACAAGTTCCGTTGTAAATTTTAATATTAGCGGCCCTCGTGCATAAGAAAAAAAGTAATGAGTATTTCTTAATTCGCGCGGGTCATCGGCGGATCAACCGCGCCATTTCGGACAGGCAAATTTTGAAAATCATAACAGGGTAAGCCTATAAAAGCGTATATGTGCAGAAAATTATGCTTGATTTTTTGACCTTTTAGCTTTTCGAATATTCAGCAAAAATTTGATTTTTTTCAAATTCTCAATAAATCTTTGCATACGAACATTTCGCAAGATTTCAAAAAATTTTCAGGGGATTTTTTCGAAAAACTAAAAAGGTCAAAAAATCAAGCATAATTTTCTTAACATATACGCTTTGGTAGGCTTACCTTGTTATGATTTTCAAAATTTGGCTGACCGAAATGGCGGTTGATCCGACGATGACCCGCGCTTAAAGCACACCGATTAACCCGCGCGAATTAAGAAATACTCATAACTTTTTTTCTTGTGCACGAGGGCCGCTAATATTAAAATTTACAACGGAAGTTGTGGATGCTCTACAATATTATATGGGTCTCGAATTAATCCGAAATTAACATGTTTTGTCCTTCCCTTGTCAGAGGCACAGCTGGTCGCGGGTGCAGAAAGGTAGCGAATCGCGATCGAAGCAAGCAAAGGGAATGGGGTTGGGGTCATTTAGGCGCGGGCCATTTAGGCGCCGATTGTTGTAACTCGGTTCAAACGTAACTTAGAAAAACGAGTTTGGTGTCAAAAAATTGAGCAAAAAATTAGCTAAAATTAGAATATAAGCTCATCCGATTTGGCCCACTGTAGAAAAAGTTACGGCCAAAATACTCATTTTTTCCAAAATTGGCCGATATGAGTGCTTGTTTTGGCCATAACTTTTTTTGCAATGGGCCAATTCGAATGGACTTAGACTTATTTTGTAGCAGACATTCAGGGCTATCTTTTGACACCAAACCCGTTTCACTAGGTTACGTTTGAGCCGAGTTATAACAATCGGCGCCTAAATGGCCCCGCGCCTAAATGGCCCGTTTCGAAGGGAATGATCTTGAAAAAAACCAACAGGGTTCCCCCTGTTAAAAAAAATTTTTGAAAAATTTTCGAATTTTTTTTTCACCAAAGGCAAAAAATTGATCAATTTCCTTCTAAAAAATTGCGGGAAATTTTTTCGTAAAAAATATAATTGTCATGATCACATAATCATTTTATGCAAATTTCCAAATATAAAATTAATTTCAATTCTTTATTGCATTATAGGAGATACTTTTGGCAAGACATTTTGCCAAATTCGATACCATTTAAGGAAAACATTTAGCCTTGGTCATCCTTGGTCAAAATGACCGGGACCGGGACCAAGGACCGGGGTTGAGAGTCGACCAAGGCGGGCCCGGACCAATACCAAGGAATTCCTTGGTGTACCAAGGAATTCCTTGGAATACCTTTATTTTGGAATACCAAGGAATTCATTGGTCCAGAAAATCCTTGGTAAGTCCAAAATACCAAGGACCGGGACCAAGGCCTTGGTATTCCTTGGTCCGGGCCCGGCCTTGTTTGGAGGTCTAAATCATAATCATATTATCATCCGAGGGAAATTTAAATGTTTGGCAAGAAATACAAAGCGCCAATCTAGCAAATATTCGAATTACCATCCAATAAATCATTTTCGTTTCAACCCACTTTGGTAAAACAAATGGGAACAAAGTATGGTAATGGGTAAAGGCATATGTATTATACACAACAAAGGATCATCAGTGATCATTGATCAATCAAAAATATATTTTCTGAAGAGATTTTTGGGGAAAATTTCTGGACGGAGCATCGGTGAAAAGATATGACACGTTTTTTGGCAGTTTTAGTTCATCGCCTGCTGGATGGGTGCCCGTTGCTCCTCCTCCTCCATGCCCTTCGCCTTCTCATTGCATGTCCCGTGGCGGATAAGTTCGACAATTTGCAGGGGAATATCCACGGATTGGTCATCAATCAGCACAATGTCATACTCCTCCATGTAACGGTCGAGCAGTTCATCCACATTGAAGTTCAACTAGAGAGGGAAAGGGCATGCATGGCATGGAAGGTTGAGTGTAATGTTTGAAAGAGTTCATCAAAAAATATTTTTATAAATTAATTTTTAATTCGTTCGAAAAAATTAAAATATTTATTAGTATAATCTTTTATTGGAGCACTAACAAGGTGAGTTTTGTCCTATAACATTTTAAATTACTGGAGCACTAACAAGGTTTAACAAGGTTTAATTTATTGGAGCATTAACAAGGTTTAATTACCCAATCTTGAGGTCAACTAAAGATATTGTATGAAACGTAATCGTTCAATGGACTTCCACACACCTCCAACTGACAACAAAAAGCAACGCCATGAACAATTTGCTACCATCTCACGTGAGTTTGCAGATACACACGCCCGCGTCATGGAAGACGAGCACACTCCTGCTTGGGCCGCTGGCTTGTATGCTATGTTCAAAAAGCTGCTCGATCTCACCCATGACATTCTCCACGACTCGCGTCAACAACGACCCATTGAGCCCGTGGTTACTCTGGATGGTGCCCGCGAGCTCGAAAGACAACGGAGCGTGGTTCTGCTGGGGGTCCCGGAAAGCAAAGCCTTGCAACCATCACAAAAAGTCAAGGATGATGAGCAATGTGTCACTGAAGCTCTGGATTTGCTGGATATCCAAACCCGCCCATCCGCTTGCTATCGGATGGGCACCCCAAATCCAGCCCGTGCAGGTTATGTCAGACCCATGAAGATAGTTCTACCAGCGACGAAAATTCAGTGGCGAGTACTGGGATCGTGGAAGCGCAAACGTGACGAGATCAAGCAGCAGGACAAGTGGCGCAATCTCATTGTTCGGCCCTCGCTAACACAAGAACAATTGGCACTGGAACGGCATGCACGCAGAGAAAAATGGCTGGCGCGAAACCGGATGAACACAAATGAGAACGAAACCGGACGAACCCATGGTGCTGATTAACGATTACTGGACTGGAGGTTTGGGGGTTCATACAACGGATCAATCATTAATAGTTTCATATCCCCTCATAATTGCTATTATAAAAACTATTCTAGGAGTCAGCAACCAAAATCAAATTTTACAACTATACAAAATCCAGTTGCTGATTCCCTATCTCATCCTGTTGGTCTTTCTCTCTGCTCTCGCCATGACTTTTCTTCTGACTTTATACTTTATAATACATTCGAAATCAAATCGTTCATCTTTTCCTCGACCTTTGCCTCTAAATTCTTTGACTTTTCCTCCCCCTCCCCTGACCTCTAGTCTTCCATGCCCTCTGACTATTTCTTCCAAATCTATTTTACAATCCAAAAAATCGATTTCTTCTAAATCACGTACTTTTCTTCCTAGCTCAAATATCTTCTCATTTATTATCTGCCTTCTCCTCAACTGTCAATCGGTTATAAACAAAATACCAATACTATTCCATCATATTTCAGTCAACAAACCACAAATTGTATTTCTCACCGAAACTTGGATCAATTCGAAAAATCTTTCCGCTTCTGAGTTGTCATTCAATAATCTCTTTGACGTGTTCCTGTGTATTAGAAAAAAAGAGAGGTGGTGGTGTAGCTTTATTAATAAACAAATCCATTCCTTCTAAACTCATTCACTCGCAATCTGGTCCTAATTTTGACTTCCTAGCTGTTGATATTCACATAAACCGAGTTTTTCACCGACTTATCTGTATCTATCGTCCTCCTGGTTCTTCAAAGGTCTCCACAAATAATCTCATTAAAACAATTCAAAAATTTATTACTCAAAACAGCTTTATTTGTGGTGATCTTAATTTCCCAGATATTAAATGGCCCTCGCTTATCTCTTCAACTGCCATCTCTGCAAATTTTGTTGACTTTGTTTCTACCTTCAATTTCAAACAATTTGTCCTAGATCCCACATAAAAACGGAAATATATTGGACTTATGCTTAACTAATCAACCTTCTCTTATAAAAAATTTAAAAGTCATAGATGGCATTTCAGATCATTTTTCTATCCGTTTTCATTTAAGTATTACTCGCCCTTCAGCCTTGGTTTGGAAATCACAAAACTTTTCAGAAAAACATATGGACAAATTGATAGTACCTATCCAGAATTTTGATTACTCTCTCATTAATCAGCTCTCCTCGGTGGATGATAAATACAATGTACTATGTAATTTTCTCTCAGGCATTGTCAACAAATACATACCATTCAAAACTCATTCCAACTCAATAAAAAAGGTCACTTATCCCACCTACATTCGTAATGTTTTAAAAAGAAAACAAATTTTATATTCTCAATCCAAAATTGATCCTTCAATTAAGGACTATTATCTTAGAATCAGTAAAACTGCTAAATCCTTAATAACTCAATTTCATAAGAACTCTATCCGTAAACTGGTATCCAATTCCAAAAAACTTTTTAGATATGTTAAAAACAAAACACAACCGAATGTAAGTGTAAAGTCTATCTTCGTCGATGGTCAATTTATTTCTGATCCAATTGCTAAATGTGAAATTTTTGCAGATCTATTCGCTAAATCCTTTAGCAATATTCCTACTTGTCAACCACCTTCATCATGTTTACAACCACAAAATATACTTGAGAACATAAATTTTGATGATATTACTGTTTCAAACACTCTCTGTCTACTTCATAACAAGGTTTGTGTTTCTGCTGATGGCCTTAATCACCGCATCCTAAAACATTGTCGCCTTCTAATAACGCCCATACTATCAAAATTGTTTCGTTTCTCTATGGACTCAGGTTCATTACCTTCTATTTGGAAAACCTCTCATATTATTCCTGTTCATAAGAAAGGTGATGCTAGTTCTCCAGAGAATTTTAGACCAATCAGCATTACTTNCCCAGTTTGTAGAGTTATGGAGCATATTATATACAAAAATCTTTTACAATTTCTATTAAAAAACAATTTACTAAATTCAAACCAATTTGGCTTTTTGCCCAATCGCTCCACAACTTTACAATTAATATCCACCCTAAATGCTTGGTACGAAGCCATTCAAAGTAAAAAGTGCGTGGATTGCATATACATAGACTTCAAGAAAGCNTTTTGCAGATCTATTCGCTAAATCCTTTAGCAATATTCCTACTTGTCAACCACCTTCATCATGTTTACAACCACAAAATATACTTGAGAACATAAATTTTGATGATATTACTGTTTCAAACACTCTCTGTCTACTTCATAACAAGGTTTGTGTTTCTGCTGATGGCCTTAATCACCGCATCCTAAAACATTGTCGCCTTCTAATAACGCCCATACTATCAAAATTGTTTCGTTTCTCTATGGACTCAGGTTCATTACCTTCTATTTGGAAAACCTCTCATATTATTCCTGTTCATAAGAAAGGTGATGCTAGTTCTCCAGAGAATTTTAGACCAATCAGCATTACTTCCCCAGTTTGTAGAGTTATGGAGCATATTATATACAAAAATCTTTTACAATTTCTATTAAAAAACAATTTACTAAATTCAAACCAATTTGGCTTTTTGCCCAATCGCTCCACAACTTTACAATTAATATCCACCCTAAATGCTTGGTACGAAGCCATTCAAAGTAAAAAGTGCGTGGATTGCATATACATAGACTTCAAGAAAGCTTTTGACTCAGTTCCTCATACCTTTTTATTGCACAAACTCTATAACATTGGCATTCGTGGTAAGCTCTTTAAATGGCTTCAGGATTTTCTCTCAAACCGTACCTTCACTGTAAAAATTGAAAATCATTTTTCATCAAGTCGTCGGATATATTCGGGAGTACCTCAAGGTTCTATACTTGGACCCATACTTTTCACCATATATATTAATGACTTACCCACCGTCATCCCACCTAATATTCACATTAAATTATTTGCCGATGACTGCAAAATTTTCTCAGTTTTCACTCCTAATAACTCATTTATTCAAAACAATCTTCAGTTAGCCATTGACTCTGTTTGTGACTGGAGTAAGAAATGGCAACTTGAAATTTCTATCCAAAAAACCATTGTTATTCACATCGGCAAATACAATCCGTCCATCACATATTACATTGATTGTATACCACTAAACACTTCCGATATTGTAAAAGATCTAGGGATTTTTATCGATTGTAAGCTAAACTTTCAGCATCACATCAATAACATTGTTAAATCTGCATTTCTAAAGGCATTACAACTTTTAAGAGTTCTCCATACTTCAGATCCCAAGTTATGGTCTCTTGCATATAAAACTTATATACTTCCACTTTTAGATTATGGATCTGAAATATGGTCCCCCTCTTCCAAAAATCTCATCAATCGAATTGAATATGTACAGAAATACTTTACACGAATAGCTCTATATAAATCTACACATTCTTATCTACCTTATGACGACCGCTTGAAACTTTTCGATCTTTCTACCCTCTCCAAACGTCGTACTAGCATTGATCTTACAACTTTATATAAAATTATCAATCATCACACCACTCTTGATCCTTCAACTCTGGTCTCCTTTTCTTCTCGTTTATCTCGTCGTCATTCATGCCAACTCGTTGTTCCCAGGAAATCAAGTTTTACACAAAATTCTTTTATCAATCGTTCTATTAATCGATGGAACTGTCTTCCTCCAGATCTCATTAATTCAACTTCCGTCTCCAATTTTAAATCATGCTTAGAATCCCATTTGAATTCCACTGTTGATTCACCATTTGTTTATCATTAACCGTGTTTCATTGACTCTCTCTTCCCCTCCCCCCTTCCCCAACATGTCAGTGATCATGCGATGATTTATTTATTGTATGCATCCTTTGTTGGTATTGACAATAAAAAAAAAATTCATTGGTCCGGAAAATCCTTGGTAAGTCCAAAATACCAAGGACCGGGACCAAGGCCTTGGTATTCCTTGGTCCGGGCCCGGCCTTGTTTGGAGGTCTAAATCATAATCATATTATCATCCGAGGGAAATTTAAATGTTTGGCAAGAAATACAAAGCGCCAATCTAGCAAATATTCGAATTACCATCCAATAAATCATTTTCGTTTCAACCCACTTTGGTAAAACAAATGGGAACAAAGTATGGTAATGGGTAAAGGCATATGTATTATACACAACAAAGGATCATCAGTGATCATTGATCAATCAAAAATATATTTTCTGAAGAGATTTTTGGGGAAAATTTCTGGACGGAGCATCGGTGAAAAGATATGACACGAGTTTTTTGGCAGTTTTAGTTCATCGCCTGCTGGATGGGTGCCCGTTGCCCCTCCTCCTCCTCCTCCGTGACCTTCGCCTNGAGATACTTTTGGCAAGACATTTTGCCAAATTCGATACCATTTAAGGAAAACATTTAGCCTTGGTCATCCTTGGTCAAAATGACCGGGACCGGGACCAAGGACCGGGGTTGAGAGTCGACCAAGGCGGGCCCGGACCAATACCAAGGAATTCCTTGGTGTACCAAGGAATTCCTTGGAATACCTTTATTTTGGAATACCAAGGAATTCATTGGTCCAGAAAATCCTTGGTAAGTCCAAAATACCAAGGACCGGGACCAAGGCCTTGGTATTCCTTGGTCCGGGCCCGGCCTTGTTTGGAGGTCTAAATCATAATCATATTATCATCCGAGGGAAATTTAAATGTTTGGCAAGAAATACAAAGCGCCAATCTAGCAAATATTCGAATTACCATCCAATAAATCATTTTCGTTTCAACCCACTTTGGTAAAACAAATGGGAACAAAGTATGGTAATGGGTAAAGGCATATGTATTATACACAACAAAGGATCATCAGTGATCATTGATCAATCAAAAATATATTTTCTGAAGAGATTTTTGGGGAAAATTTCTGGACGGAGCATCGGTGAAAAGATATGACACGAGTTTTTTGGCAGTTTTAGTTCATCGCCTGCTGGATGGGTGCCCGTTGCCCCTCCTCCTCCTCCTCCGTGACCTTCGCCTTCTCATTGCATGTCCCGCGGCGGATAAGTTCGACAATTCGCAGGGGAATGTCCACGGACTGGTCATCGATCAGCACAATGTCATACTCCTCCATGTAGCGGTCGAGCAGCGCATCCACATTGAAGTTCAACTAGAGAGGACGGAAAAAAATTAAATGAGACTTAATAGAGATTGGGATATCAGCCAAAATATCAACGTGATAAAAAATAAAAAATGCCAAAATTATGAAATATCAAAGTAATAAAGATTGCAAAAAATAAAAATGCTTAGGAATTTTTATTTGTAATTTTTTTTTAAATTTCATTTTTTAATGTTTCGTCCTGTTGACGACAATATTGGGATGGACTTACAAAGCCAATTTTGAGTACCACCGACTCCAGTTCGACACCCACGTCCATGTGCACATCTACAACGTTCAGAAATAATACTTCGATATATCTTCTCTATAATTCCGCTTCAAAGACCAAAGTAGGGCAGCCAGTGTTTTCAGGGGATTGGGGAAATGAAAAAAATATTGTGAATCAAATGTCGTGTTTGTGGCATAATATTTACCAGGGACCAGGCCCGTAGTCAGGGGGGAATTCCTAATTCCTTCCACTCCCAAGACCAAAAAAAATCAAAGGTGACCAAATCCCCCTGCTATTTTGTGGGAGTGATTTTTTTTGGAAATTTGCAGAAACAAAAATAAATTTCTTGAAAAATGTTATTTTTCAAGACCCGGCGCCTCCTTTTCCTGATTTTTCTGGTTACAGGCCTGATGCTCACCCCCAAGGCTGTCCCCCAGCAGGAGCACGGATGTTCGATCCGCAATGTGGTGGAAGAAAGGCGCTTCCTGCTTGACCACAGTGGAATTCTTGTTGAACGAGTGGATGAGCGGGTCGCTGAAGCCGATGCAGATTCCGTTGTCGTCGAACTCCATCAGATTGGAGATGAGGTGCAGGTTTTTGAAGGGAAAACTGGCGGCGCCTCCACCACCACCGTTGTGGCCATTTGCGTGCTCTTCCAGCACAAACTCGATGATATCGCCCTGGACGGTAACGTACTTTTGCAGTTCTACATAGACCCATTTGATTTTGAAATTTTTAAAAATTTTAGAATTGAAAAAAAACAAGTTTCTGGAGGGATTCTTTATCAGATTCTGGGATGTCGGGGTGGGCAATTACATAGCTAAGCTAGTGGGTTGCAAGCCCGGCGCCAGGGAGACAAAGAGAGGCTTGTGCCCCCCCCCCTCCTCAAATTCGAAAATTTAAAGAAGAAATTAAAACTTTCTAAGAAAAAGTACTTATTTCCAATAATTTTCGTTTGTGCCCTTCCAAAATTTTTGTGCTCCTTCAAAAAAAAATTTTCTGGCGGCGGCCCTAAGGAGTTGGATGGGGCTTCAAAAACTTTCGAGTGGAATTTAATTTTTTTATATCCCGTTTTTTTGTTAAGTTTTTTTTGGTTTTATTAAGTTGAATGCTTCTAATAATATAAACAAAGCAAAAAATAATACCACTTACCGACCCCTGCGCTAAAGAGAATCAGAGGCACTTTGTCGCGTTCCAATTGTGCCAAAAAATCGATGCAATGGTCTCTGATGAAAAAGATTATTTTGTAATGTTTCATTTTTTTGGATTGCCCTTCGAGGGCCCTACCGCAGGCGAATGCGCGAGTGGCGGACCAAACTGCGCAAAAAGTCCTTTCCAAACTGTTGTTCAACGATCAACTGGTGTGATTCACACCACCAAGACTCCATCAAAGGTCTGGAATTGATGAGTGGACATGAATTGTGGGGTTGGAATGCATTGGAAAAATTTTTTTTACATTTTTTCTTCCTTCAGCATTTGGGGACAGTATTCGATCGGCTTATACCTGGAATTACAAAAGCTATGATATTGTACAAATTTTGAGATCGGAATTTGAAAATGCTAGATCTGACCCAGACCCCAGCCCCACCTTGATTTTTCTGGACAAAAAAAAACTATAAATGCCCGGATTAGGATATATGATTCATCAGGAAAAGGCACGGCCTGAATCCAGCTATAGTCTTATCTCTCCCTCCTACTTGTCGAGCAATGCCTTCGATTTCTCAAGAAACTCCTGGTTGACTTGAGCACCAGTGACTTCAAACAGTCCATGGGTGGATATGCACCTCTGGCCGTTCTCATGGTACCGGGACAGGGTGAAGTCAAAGTCGGAGATGGTCTAAATATGTAAAAAAAATTCCAAAAAATATTTTTTGCAAATTTTTCATTTTTCTCACCATCAATTTGTCACATCCAGCCGCTGCCATCGCACCCAACTTTGCTTCCAGCGCCCGCTGGTCCCGTATTTTCACATTCGGCAAGTTCAACAAGGTCTTAAAAATCAGGAAATATCAAGAAAAAAATAAATATGACGAACCGAAATCAATTTTGTAGCTTCATTTGATGGCGAAATTGTGGGAATAGCACTTTGCATTATGTGTGTTGATTTAAGGCCAATTTTTGAGCGAAATAACTCATTAACAACCTCAACATTCCATGATAATCGTGATCAGACAGACTTTTACCGTTTGCATTTTTAATAAAAAGATCATTCGATGAAATGTTTATTTGTAATTTACGAAATTTACAAAAAAATCTGGATGGTATAAATGCGAAAAAATGGGAAACAATCGATCATTATTACAAAAAAATTTAGCAAAATTACAATTAAGAATTGATAATGGGGACTCTAACGACCCTATAACAACGCGGACTCAGTCGTGGGGACTCAATCGACCCTCAGTCAGCAAGAAATACAACGCGGCCAATCTGGCGAATTTTTGAATCGTCGTCCAATAAAACATTTTCTTTCAATCCACTTTGGTGGGATAAATGGAATAAAGAAAAGGAATAAAGACATATTATACACAACAAAGGATCATCGGTGATCATTGATCAATCAAAAATATATTTTCTGAAGAGATTTTTTGGGGAAAATTTCTGGACGGAGCATCAGTGAAAAGATATGACAGGAGATTTTTTTGGCAATTTTAGTTCATCGCCTGCTGGATGGGTGCCCGTTGCCCCTCCTCCTCCGTGCCCTTCGCCTTCTCGTTGCATGTCCCGCGGCGGATAAGTTCGACAATTTGCAGGGGAATGTCCACGGATTGGTCATCAATGAGCACAATGTCATACTCCTCCATGTAGCGGTCGAGCAGTTCATCCACATTGAAGTTCAACTAGAGAGGGAAAGGGCATGGCATGGAAGGTTGAGTGTAATGCATAGGTGTACAAGGGGGGTCAAGGGGGAGGTCAATATCGCATATCGCAGCGATTTTCAAATCAATATCGCAAAAATCGGGGGTGGGGAGGAAAAGAGGGGAAAAAGAGAGGAAAAGGGGAAAAAAGAGAGGGAAAAAGAGAGGAAAAAAAGGAAAAATTTAAAAAAAATATTTATCTTTTTTGCGATATCGCATTTTAAAAATCCAAAATTTTCTATCAATTTTTTGCGATATCGCAGTTTTAGAAATCCAAAAATTTTTTATTCAATTTTTGCGATATCGCAGTTTTAGAAATCGAAAATTTTCTTAAGAAAATAAGTATTTTTTCTAAATTTTTTGTAGAGATCGGCCGATCGAGATCTCGATACCGAGAGTCTCGGGTCTCGGTACCGAGACTTTGACCGAGAGTCTCGACCGAGATCTCGATCGGTCTTTTTCGCCTCCGACCGAGACTTTACCGAGAGTCTCGATCGAGATCTCGATCGATCTTCATTTTTTACCGAGAGTCTTGGTAAATTTTTTTAAAGAACCTGAATCAAGGAACCAACAAAAAATCGCCAATTTTTCCTTACGAAAAATCTTTTAAAATCGAAAATTTTTCTCCGGCGTCCCCTATCGGGGCCACCGAAACTCCTTAATACTAGTACAATGGAATTTATTCATTAAAATTTGTTTTAAGCAAAAAGGGCTAAATTTTAAGAAAAGGACTTAAAACAATAAAATCTTTTAAAATCGAAAATTTTTCTCCGCCGACGCGCCCCATAGGACTAAAATTTATTTAAGAAAAACGAGCGAAAAAATGACCAATTTTCTCAAAATTTTTGCCGGCGACTCCTATCGGGATCGCCGGCGACCACACAGGACTGAAATGTATTTTAGTGAAAAATGGCAAAAAATCAGGGAGGCGCAATATTGTTTTTGCATTACTACAAAAAAATTCCTCTGGCGAGCTTTTTTTTAGGAGAGTTTGCATTTGGCCCAACTGCTGGGACACCTTGCCGATGTATGGCCGCCAGGGAAAATTTTTGAGACATTTAGCACTTTTTTAAGAAATTTTACCAATTTTTTGTTTGATAAGAAAAAATTACGAAAAAAAATTTTTTGGGATTTTTCTAGCGACAGGGGGGGGA
>LDKF01002696.1:11146-25224 GCA_001026735.1 Rotylenchulus reniformis | reverse complement strand
ACCTCTATACTGAAAAATCGGATTTTAAGCCTGTAAATTATAATACATATAAATTTTTATTTTAATTATTAAAAGTTGTTTTATTTGATTTTTTGTCATTTATATTTTTTTTATTCACTGCCCAACTGGTCACTGCCCAAATGATCACTGCCCAACTGATAGGGTGCCCCCACGTGGGATATTATGAAATAAGTCCGCGTGGTGTAAAAGTCTGTGTGGCTTATTTTAAAAAAATGTCCAATTCTAACATTTGATCTTTTCAATTGCTCACTGCTTATTAAACTAAAATTTTATCTGAAAATTTTATCTGTTGACAATACATTTCCAAAGAAAAATTTCAAAATTTAGAGGATGCAGATATGGAAAATTCCTTCATAATGGACCCTTGTTCTAGCACACTCGTATCAGACCCCTCCTAAAAGTTCAATTCAGTTTTGATCTGGAGATTTGTCATTTTATAATTTAATAATATTTTTGCTTGCAAACATTCATGAGTGCAGGCCATGAAGATGCAGTTTGAATTTTTGTCACAATCCACCTCAACGTCATCGACGTCACCATCAACAATTTTGTTTTCCTCATATCTTTTAAAATCTCGGCCGTTTTTGCATTTAAGACCTGGAATGAGGTTAGAAAAGAGCTTGCATTTTTAAGTTACAGACTGGGTGCTGAGACATTAATAAAAGGCCCATTAAGGGCATTAAAAAGGCCTAATAAGGCCAGCCTAGCTAAAACCTTTTTGACTTAATAGGCCAAAAGTATATAAAGTAACATTGTGCCGAATTTTTTGTTTTTCGAAATTCGGCCATAAAGTTTGAAATTTTCCTAAAAGGCCGATAAATAGGGTTTTTCACGAATTTTTTGTTCGAATATCGAAAATCAAAAATACCAGAAGATAGAGCGGTAATAGTACAGATTGTGGGCCCCCTTTTTGAAAAAAATTCGATGTCCCAAAAATGGCTGAAAATCACATTCTAGGGCCAGTTTTTGACGCTGATTCCTTATCTGATGTCAATTTTGGAGGTTCTGCTGAAGAAAATTAACAGGAAAGTACCAAAACGCCTTAAAAATTAAATAGCAAATTTGTTATAAAAGTAAAAATAAAAATAAACAAATAAATTTTTTCTTAATTTCATTTAAAATTTTTCATTATTTTTAATTTGAATTTTTATTTTTAAATTTATTATATATTTTTTATAATAATTAATTATAAAAGGATGGTTGCTATAAAAAAATCAAAAATTTAATAAAAAAACATTCGTTTTTTGTTTTTCTTTAAATGGCTAAAAGAGAGAAAAGTATAAATTCGAGTGGATATTAGTGTGGCGCTGGCAAAATGGGACTAGCGAAAATAAATTGGTTAAAACTTTTTTCTGAATTTTCAAAATTTCAGAGTTTGATATGAATAGAAACCTTTAATATTTGCTATAAAGTTTGTGAAGACCGCCATCCGAATTTTCTAAGTCTAAAAATTGGCCAAATAAGCGACAAAATCTTGATTTGGGACAAAGATCTGGCCATAACTTTTTTAATTTAACAGAATCGGTAGCAGAAGGATATTAATTCAAAACAAACCCTGAAAGTCATTTCAGTAAAAAATTATGAATAGTTATTGTCGCTGGCGCCATATTAATGGGCAATACTATTCCATATATAGATTTTTTAATTTTTATAGTTTGGGCTCGTACGCTTCAAAAAAAATATTAGTTTGATTGGTACATTTTTGGCACCTTCGGGGAAATGATAGCCTAGGTTGGATCATCTTTTATTGCGACTTCTCTATTCGTTTTACTCTTTAGAGATATCTTTTATCAGCGAAAAAGTGGCAAAAGCTTATTAGTGTCATCCCCTCCTATTAGACTTTGGCTGATCCCACTCTTCTAGAAGTTAAGTATAAGTTACAGATGATCACACTTATTGGTCTTTTCCATTAAGAGGAATTCCTCTCATTTATTATGTTATTTTTAGAGAAATTATTAAAACTTATTTTTTGGGACAATTTTAATAAATTCGGCATCAATAAAATTAAGATAATATGTATATGTCGCCAAAAAATATGACATTTTAATTGCAAATAGTTCGAATGCTGTCAAACATGATGTATTGCAAAATTGCATTATTTCAATTTATGATCAGTATTTTAATTCAGGAAGACTTTGTTGAGATGAAATTCCAAGTTATTTTATCATATTATGTAGCACTTTTTGATTTGAGTTTAAAGCAATATTAAAATATGTCTAGTAGAGTACCTTGGTTACTATTAATGTAACTGGCCAAAAAAAGAAAGGCAATCCAGATGATCATTTTAAGAAAATTCTCTTTGCTTGATGGTGGATATTGAATATTTCTTCTGTGGAAATAAATATTTTAACGAAATACTTTTAGCTGTTTCTTTGAATTTATCACGAATTACTGTATATTTATAACTATCTATCTAAAATAGATTATTTTTAATCAATATATGAATAGTAATTTTTCTATTATAAACTAAAAAATTGATGAATATTTTTAGTCGGTTTGTCCATTCCTAATGACAAATCATCAATGAATTATATGTAAATGACATGTGATGAAGATAGTCATTTTGGTAATTAGAAAAAAAGACCGAAAAAAAGTATAAAAAGGCAAAAAGTTTTTTTTCAGTTATTTTCAAAATTTTATTTTTACTATTACTACTAGAGCATAAAATTATTAACTTGACAAATAAGGTATAAAATCATATTACTTATTTTTACTTTAAAAAATCAATTTTCATTTTTTTGCTGCCGCGGCTACAAACACAAGGTCAGACGAAGCCCATCACTAATAGTGGAGGGGGAGGGGATAGTCTGTTAGGGAATGTGGTTAGTATACCCGTACGGTACGGGAACCTGACACCATTTGCTCTGCATCACCACTCGGCTAATGGCTGGTGAAGGGATGTGCTCCCCATGGCACATCCCCACGGGCACAAAAATATTTGCAAAAATTACATTTTATAACGAATTAAAAATTATAATTGGATTTTAAAGGTATGGAATTTTGAATACTTTAAATAAAGAAGGAAAAATTTTTAAGTGGTTCAAACTTAAGTGAAAATTTGTTAGACTTTTTCGAATTTGAGTCTTAGCCTTGTGCATAAAGATTCGATTGATTTGATTATGGCCATATGTACCTAGTCTTTTTTGCCTATTGTGGAAGAATTAAAAAGTGGTGTCTGACCGCCCAATTGATCAATAATTGCAATTTCTATCTGTGTCCATTCTCTCATTCACTTTAGCTTTACATACATCAATGTGTTACATCCAACTCATTTTTCTTCTTCGAATCATATGCTTCTATTCCCTGCATTTATTTGTGGTCCATAACTTCTTTTATAATGAGCCAATTCGGATGGGCTTAGGTCATGGCTCTCAACTTCCAAGATCCATTCAAAATCTAAGATTTTAGGTTCAAAAATAAGGACACTTTAAAAATGCAAAAATTCAAAAATATAATCAATTTCATGCATCATATTTGTTGATTTATTGATTTTAATCAGAAACAATAGAATTATTGGAATGAAAGATGATAATTCACATTGCAAAAGATGTCTATTCGCCGACCTTATTTTCCACCTTTTGAAAAAATTATTTTACGGGGAGAGAAAATTGATCATTTTAAAATGATATTTCCAAGCAAATTCACTGTATGGGGTGCCTGGCCGTCCCGAAAGGTTGAAGACTTATCGCTCTTTACGCAATTTAGTCATGGATTAGTTTTTCAGCTCCTCTTTTGTATAATTCTTTTTTTTTAAATTACTAATCAAATGGACTTTTTTTTACCTAATTTGCATAATTAAAAATGCAAAAAAAAACTCGGAAAATCTCATTTCAATCATTTCAAGATTAATTTTCTTTTTATTGGGTTTTCCTTCCTGATCTTTTGTCTAATTTGCAAAAAAATGTTCGGCACTAATGTTCGAATGTGTGAAAATTTCCTGATTCCTCATAAATTTCCTTATATTTTTGTTTAATTTCACTACTCTTTTACATTTAGCATCTGAAAATCTGAATATTCAATTCTTCATGGATTTAAGCGACAAAAAATCATTGGATAAAAAGCAAGTCAATGCCGATGATCATGATTTGCAACAGGTTTGTCCGATAATTACAAATTCGAAAGTGATCCTATGTAATTTTTCAAAAATTCATTTTCAAAAATCTAAATAAAACGACGGTGAAAATTGATCATTATAAAAATCGTAATCTTTCATTAGGTTATAAAAATTGACTTTATCAATTTTAAATTTTACACATTTAAAATAAATAATTAGAAGATTATAAATTTTTCAACTTTGCCTATTTTTATGAAATCAAAAATTTCCTCTATTTGTTAGAAATTCGTCGGCAATTTGGATGCCCTTGGGTGGCAGGCAACTTGCAATTCCATCCGGGACCGACATGCGCATTTGCTGATGAATGAAAAATTTGCCGACATTTTCTTCCTCTTCCGTGGGCC
Organism: Rotylenchulus reniformis; assembly: GCA_001026735.1. Lineage (NCBI taxonomy): Eukaryota > Metazoa > Nematoda > Chromadorea > Rhabditida > Hoplolaimidae > Rotylenchulus > Rotylenchulus reniformis. The sequence continues at coordinate 20,745 of LDKF01002696.1, read as the reverse complement.
CAATGGCGCCATTCACGTGAATGTTTTTGGATTAAGATGATTTAAAATTAATTTATTTTTTTAGAGAATTCCGGCCCACAAACTTGTACTCTCCATTGGTTCCGCAGTGTTCGAAGCAATGTTTCGGTTCAGTGATTCGTCATCCGCCGATGGGGGATCCTTCAGCGGCATTCGGGTAGACCGGACTAAATTCAAATTTATGTAAATTAGTTTTTAATTAAGGATTTCCAATTTTTTCTAAAATTTGTGTTTGTTGAATTTGAAAATTTTCACGGAATCCAATAATCCAATAAATTTTTATACCAAAAAATCGAGCAAAATTTCTACATTTATTGAAGTTAAATCTGCTAGACTAAGAGTTTGATCAACTAATTTAAACTTTCTACACCCTAATTTCAATGAAAACATGTCTAGGAATTGGAACTTATTGATGTGGAACGCGTGGCATTCGAAGCATTGCTTACTTTTCTTTACACAGATGACATCCAAGCGATCAACAAGGACAACGCGATGAGCATTTTATACACAGGTGGATATCAAAATTCCAATATTTAAACACATTCAAATTCAACTAATATATTTTTTAATTTAGCGAAAAAATATGCAGTGCCATCCCTAGAGGCCGCTTGTGTCAATTTCTTGGAAAAATGTGCAAACGGCAAAGATGCCTTTATGTTGTTTTCAAAAGCCCGCTTATACGATGAAAAAGTAGGGATTTATCCCAGGAGTGCCAGATGGTCTTATTTATAAGATTTGTTCTTATTTTAGGCTGTTGGCCTTTTTATTAAAGAAAAAAGTCTAATTTTCAAAATTTTTCCGGCGGCCCCTATCGGGACCGCCGACACTGCGCAAAACTGTATCTTAAGTAAAAGTTCGAAATTCGTAAAAGATTTTATGATTTTTCAAATTATTTCAATCCGCAAATTGCTCAAACAGATTACTTATGCAGATCAAAAAATATAATGTCTTATGAAGAATAAAAATATAATCTTTGATGTAAAATTATATGAATAAATTGATTTTTCCTAATTTGGAAGGCAAATATAATTATTTTGGGCCTGGTGTTCTTATTTTGAAAATTTTCAGATGACACCCCTGATTTATTGAGAAAAAACTACTTTAAAATTTATTTTCATTCATTCTAGCGTTTGGCTGACTATTGTTTCAAAATAATTGATGAGAATGCCCAGGATGCATTGAATTCCGAAGATTTTCTCGGTATTGACCACGAAACATTGTGCATGGTGCTCGCCAGAGACACACTTCGCGCAAAAGAGATGACACTGTTCAACGCGGTCATTTACTATAAAATTCTCTAAAAAATTGCTAAATATTCGCTGCAAATTCAGGCGATTCGCTGGGCTCTGCATGCTTGCCATATCCAAAATTTGCCCTCAAGTCCGGATAATCAGCGACTCGTCCTGGGCTCTGCTCTCAATCTCATTCGGTTCCCCTTGATGAGCCAAACTAACTTCGCCAAACATGTTGGTATGTTTCTGATTCGACAACGATTTTGAATCAATTAATATAATTCTTTGTTAAAGTTCCATCGAAACTATTGTTGGAAGCTGAGATTATCAGCGTATTTCTTTACCATCACACCGGCCCGGGAGTGCACCTGGTTTCACCCCCGCGATTTCACCCCTGCGGTTTCACCCCCGCTTGGTTTCACCTCCGACCCGCGGCTAGATTTTTCGCCAAAAAATAATAATGAAAAGAATACTTTTGTAAAAAATAATTAAATTTCTCAAAATAAAGGACCTAGGAATGGATCGAAACATAAAAAAGTTTCAATTCCAAAATTTGGAGGAATATTTGTATCGAGGTTGTTTTTTAAATTTTTTCAAAGAAAAAATTTTAAATTAGCCAAAATTTTCAAAAATCGTATTTTAAAGGGAAATTTCAAAATTTTTCAAGAAAATTCCTAAAACTGAAAGGACTAAAAAATCAGGAATAATTTTCTATATATTTTTGCATTTTGAAGTTTTATTTTAAAATGGTTTTAAAAAAGTTTGTGGCAGCTGTTCAGGTTTTCGTCCGCAAATTTCTGTCCGCAAATTTCGCACCTCGTTAAAAAATATAGAAAATGCGCAAAGGACCGGATACCGTACATAGAACTCGCAAATTTTCGAATTTTATCTTTTTTTTTAAATCAAATCTTTATTTGATCTAATTGAATTTTGTTTTAGCAATTATTTTTATTTTGGGGGTGAAACCAGGCGGGGTGAAACCGCGGGGGTGAACCCAGTCGGGGGTGAAACGAGCGGGGGATGAAACCGCGGGGGTGAAACTGCGGGGGTGAAACCGCGGGGGTGAAACCAGCTGCTCCGCCGGCCCGGAACATCCGCCGATGCCTTTCTCGTCCAACTATCGGAAACTACCAGAGATGGTGGTCAAACGTTTTCGGCAGGTCAGGTCTGGTAGATGGTCAGCATTCCGACGCATTTTCGATAGCATCAAGTACACTGCTTTCTTAGATAAATAATAATGAAGTTATCTCAGGTTTGAGGTGGATACTCCTGTTTTCATCCTTGGCTTCGGACGACTCTATGGTTTTGACCAGGGATGCTGCCAGTATTCCGTGCTCATCAAAGTGATTTACTCTCTGCACCACTTTCATTGGCCTTCTTTGTTCCTTTCCATTTTAGATATCGAACTCCAATACCGGTGAACTGCTTGCGTCCAACGAGTGTTCCTTCCTCTCCAATGGAACTTCGGCCACCTTCCGAGTGATGTTTGAAAAGCCTGTCGAGATCAGTCCCAACACAAGTTATTTGGCATCTTCCAAGCTCACTGTAAGTAGATAAGGGGGGCGGGTCGGGACCATCTGTGACCCGGTCGGGGACCGGGTCACAGATGTCAAAAAGTCGTTATCTCATTGTTGCCAAAATAGTATTTCATAACGCTAAAATAAATTAAAATTGTAAATATTTGCAAATTAAAATTATTACAAAATGGAGTCCAGGCAACTCGACCTCTAATTATTCCAATCGTAATATCCCGGTCTTAAACGTAAATTAGAAAAAAATGTTTTTTTGCTGTGTAAAAGATAGAGCATAAATAGCATAACCAATTGAATGGCCAGATTAAAATTTTTGGCCAAACTAATCAATTATTTCAGGAAATAGGTTAACAGGAATGAAATTTATTTTAGTGTTATTTAAGATTATTTTTTGGCACCATTGAGGTAATCCACATTTTGGCATAGTGAAGTAACACACTTTTTATCACTTGTGAGGTAATGACATAGCACCGGTCGGCAGGACTGCGTTATATTCATGAGCCATTCAGGGAATATATTCATATTATGGAGAGGATGGACTGCACAAAATCAAAGTGGAACGCAATGGACTTCCCGACATCAACTGGCACTTCCAAGATGCCGCGTCGGATAACAACAATGATACAACCGTGGAGTTTGGTCAAATTCCGGAGATCATTTTTTATACAATGCATTGAAGAAATTTTTTGATTATAAATAAGCTTTGTTTTTGAACAATCATTTTTCATTATTTGACAATTTTCAAATTATTTAGTTTTGCAAAAATATCAAAACTAATATTTTATAAATAGAAGAATAATTTTAAAAATTCTTTTTTTCATTTTCTTTCCTTTATGAACTTTTATTGACAATTAAAAAGTGTTTTCAAATGGATAAAAAACCAAAATAATCATTCATAACTAGAGCTCGGATTTTTAGTTGCTAACAACCATCAAAATAGTTACTATAATAGGCGCTAAAAAAGGCCAAAATAGCTGCTAAAAATGCAAAATAGTTGCTAAAAAAATCAGCAATTTATGTTACAAATTTTTTTAATTTCGCCATCAAAAAAATCGAAAAATCACATAAAAACTGAATATAACAAAAATCTCTAAAGTTGTAAAAAAAATTTAATATGACAAATAAAGAATTTTAAATCAAAAAAATAAATGTCTAAGAATGATAAAATAATGATCCCCCCATAATATATTTAAAAAATTTGAAGCCAGAATATTAGATTATAAATTTTACAGTGGTAATTTTTAAATTAAATATAATATTCAGTATTTATTTAAATATTCAGATCATCCAATTGCTCTGAAAAAATTCTAAACTTTAAATTTAGATAAAGTAAAATAATATATCACAAAAGTTTAATTTTTAACAAAAAGTCAAATTCCGAATTTTTAGACATATTTATTAAATTTTTATTCTTTTTGTCATTTAAGTTTTTGGAATTTTTTTGAAAACTTTAGATATTTTGTTGTATTTAGTTTTTTAGGTGTTTGTAGTATACCAGTGATCTTTGCACGTTTAGCTCAAACGACTCAGCACGATTATTATGCATGAATAAATTTCATTTCGTCACCGATATTTGCGGTGCTTAACACAAATAGTGTGGCGTTAATAAAGTGCTATATGGATAATCTTCGCCCGAAAGTTTTTATTTTAAGATTAAAACTAATAAGCAAAATAGAAAGAAATAGGTAGAATTTTTCGAGAAAAATTTTGGCCCTTTTAATTTGATTTTTTTCTTTTTTTTTAAAAAAACCAATTTTTAATGTTTTCTTAAAAATCCAAAAATTTTCAGTTAATTGAAAAAAATATATAAAAAACAATTTTATCACAAAGTTCTTCATTTTTACTATTTTTTGGCCTTAAATAACAAATAAAATAAACAAAAATCGTAAAAAATAAATACACTTGATTTGAATTGATGGACCAATTCGATTTGGCTTTGGCTATTTTATAGCAAATTCAATGCTCTATTTTTTGACACTATGTAAGCCCGTTTTTCTAGATTTCGTATGAATTGAGTTATCGGCCTACGAGCAAAAAAATGAATTTCGGGTCGGGGAAAATTTTGCGATTTTAGACATTTTTCATAGGAAATTGAGTGATTTTTGACTAAGAAATAGTCTTATAAATTGGTCAGGACAAATGGTACCCTGCTTTAAACACTTAAACAAACATACATTTAGCAATAATTTTATGACTTTCCAAGTTTTCAGGATTTTTTAAATGTTGATCAAAAATCTTCTAAAAGATTCGGGCTTCTCGGTGCAAAACTTTCAGGATCCTTATTTTTATTAATGTGCTAATCAGCCTGCCTCAAGAAAATATATTAAGCAGCTTCAATATAATTGATCAAAAAGCGGATATTTTTTTGTAAATTCACCAAATCATATCAGATTTAATCATTAAATACACAAATCTATCTCTATTTAAGCAATTGTAATTACCTTTTAATAAATTCATTATTAAAATTTTTATATATTTTGATCGATTTAATTTTAAAATGTTTATATCCACATTATCAGATATATTTTATCATTGATTCAGATGAAGCTTATTACTTTTTTTCGCATTTATTAATTTTCTGGTCTTTCCTATTAGTTGTGCTCCGACAAAAAAATAAAAATAACATTAAAGCTGAAGGTTTGAATTAAGTATGTTTATGGCTCTTTTTAGGAGTGGGAAAAATTTTGAAACCTTAAAAAACAAAATATTGAAAAATATAATAAAAATAATTCATTTTTTTCCGACCAAATATAATCTACAGTACAGGATGATAAAAATCACAACAAAGGTAGAATGGTATCCATCAACAGAAATACAAGAAAGTGAAGGCACTCAAAATTATCCATGTTGGTCGCTCATTCCCTCCTCTTCAGGGATATGGTCAATAAAGGGTGTTTGATTTCTTGTTGTTCTCCACACTCGATTTACCGCTATCGATTTTCTTTTTTCCCTGCAAAATTTTAAAAAGGAATTTAATTAGATTTCATTGTTAAAAAAGGAAAATCTTTGTTCGTAAGCATATCTATATTGTTCTCATAATTTAAATAATTTGAGCATTTTTCAATCTTAAGAATTTTTGTAAAGCTTAATAACTACTTGTTTTGCCCAATATTAACAAATTTTGCATTAAAAAATCTAAAAATCATCCAGCCCGCACCTATTGAACATTGCATTTGGCCTAAGCCCCCCACGGTGAATATAGATCGCCGGGTTTTCTATAAGTAGCCGGTTGATAATGTTGAGATTCAGGCCGAAATAATAGAAATTTGGTTGGGACGAATCGTAGGTTGGACGAATCGTAGGTTTTTGGCTGATGGGACGAATCGTAGGTTTTTGGCTGATGGGACGAATCGTAGGTTGGACGAATCGTAGGGCAGCGAAATTTTTTTCATAAATTCGCTTTAAAATATAGATTTTTTAAACGGGTTGAAAGATTCTTTATGGCAAAACCTGTAAGCTTTAATTTTTTATATAAAAAACAATTGGCTATAAATATTGATGGAGAAATTTTTTCCAAAATCTGAGCCCTGCTAAAAAACTTGAAAAATCCGAGATTCATGATTTTTTTTTTNTAAGGTTTCAAAATTTTTCCCACTCCTAAAAAGAGCCATAAACATACCTAATTCAAATACAATTCAAAAATCAAAGGGTTTTAGGCCGAATCCTTGGCCGTCTGGATCAATTTGTTCACTTTGGCTAGGCTCATATGTCCTTGCCCCTCGATCCCACATGTGCATCTTGTGCAGAGGCCCACGATCTAGGCTTGCAGAGCGGATGTCACACTCGCCATTAGAGCGGGCTTGCGTTAATCTCACACCAAAAGGCAATAGGGAATAACGGGGAGAAATAACGCTTGGTGACCTTCCCTCCCTCTTCCACCACGAGTCGCTCTTCCGATTGAGCTGGGTGGGTGGGCGGTCTGTTGTGTCCGCGAGTGGGGTAGCCCGTTGGAATCGAACTTGTGTTTCCTTTTTGTTGAATCCAGACATCTACCACTTGGCCTCGTGATAGATGTCTGGATTCAACAAAAAGGAAACTTAAAGTTCGATTCCAACGGGCTACCCCACTCGCGGACACAACACATTCGTTTTCTTCAATAGAAATAATTCAAAAAGTGGTTAAATTTCTTAGAAAATTAAATTCTTCCCATTAAATTAAAAAATGAAAAAAAATTACTAAAATTTTGGTAATTTCATGGACACACACTTCTTATCGTGACTGCCGGATCGACCCCTCCAAAAAATTTTTTGTTTACATTCATAAGCTTATGATCTCTACCAAATTGCTCAAAAAAGTATCAACCGCACGAAAAAGAACTAATAATTACTTATATACATAATACATATAAATTTTTAATTTAGTTGTAAAAGGGCCAGGATTTTTACCAGCTTTTTTAAAATTTTACCAGTATTTTACCAGGTTTTTTAAGAGCGATACCAGATTTTTAACGCTTGGTGATGGTCATCACCCTGTTTGTCCAAAAAGAATATGAAAAAAAAATTCGGCAACACCCATTTTAAACTTCTTTCAAATTGATCTACAATTAGGGTTTAATGGGACCGGGATTTTTGGCAAAAACCGGGGCCGGGACTAACAAAACCTGGATCGGGACAGGTACGAGGTTTTTCAACCGTGATCGGGACTTATCCGGGATTCAAAAATTAAAATTTTTTTAAAACTAAAAAATTTCAAAAATTTTAACAATTTTTTTATCAAAAACCTTTAAAAAAAATTACAGAAAATTGTGCCAGTTTTTTAGCCTGAATGATTGTATAACAACAACACGCGGGGAACCTGAGAATAATATTTATGGGGTGATTATATTTATATTTTTCAAAATCCGTCGAAGGGTTGCTTAAATAGAAGAGAGAGAGTTTACGGTATCTTTTTTTATATTATTCAAAATTGACAAGCCGAGCTTAGATGATCATGATGTGTAAACAAAAAAACTATTTCTAGAAAAGATCAAATTTTAAATATTTTTTTTTTATGTGAAAATCAAGCTTGTTTGTTTCTTACAAGCTTGTTTGGGATTTTCAAAAATCTTTAAACAAAATCTTTATTAAAACAATAAGACGATGGGAATGATAAATGTATATCTTATATATGTGGATATGTGCTAAATGAAACTTGGCTTCTGTACATTTATTCTAGTTTTATCAAAGAGAAAATTGTCAAACATTCAAAATATCTAATCACATCTAATCAACCTTATATTACACACATATGATTAATAATGTAGATTCCTTATCAAAGGGTGGGGACATAGAAAATTTGCAAAGAACTATATAGAGAAGAGAGAAACGAAAGGAGGGTACTCCATGAACATAAAAGTAGCGTAAAGGTTGGCCAAAAGAACGACAAAATGCCTATAGGAGAGAAACTGCATTGAGCGTCATTGGTCGCGCCTTGAGGAATTGTTGTAGACGGTTGTTTAGGTGTGGTTGTGATGACTGGGAAGGACACTAATGTTTCATTGTTGCACAAATGCGTTTTGCAGGATTGACATTCGCACTCGCCCGGATTGAAACGGGTCAAATACATGTACTTTCTTATGTCATCGCCATCGTCGCAACTCCCGCAATCCTGGTGATATACGGTGCCAGATGCTGTATAACAGTATAAATAATTATTAAAATAATTATATTTATGATTAAATTAAATTATAATTACCTATATCAAATACAAATCATATCTGCAAAAAGCCAACCAAAAATTGCTAAAAAAATAAAAAATTTAAAGTTTGAAATATAGATCTTGTAGCTTATGTAGAGGAAATACAACATTTCAATCCTACATACATATATGATTTTAACTTATTTAGACTAAAAAAATGAAAAATATTATAATTTTTTTTATATTATACGAACATATCATAAATAGCTTTTAAATCGCCAAATGGCTTTTGATCCAACTTACCCCCATCGCATTTCTCTATCAGACAAGAACTTAAGTCCTTTGCTGTTATGGCGAATACACCAAAATAACCACAATTCAAAACTTTCGCGTATTCAGCTTCCTCCGTATTATTGAATATTGTGTGAACATGACATTCTAATCCTGGATAGTCTATATAATGGATTATAGTATGTATATGGCTGGGTTATTAAAGATAAAAACGTTGAAAAATCTAAAAATTTTATTTCATAATAAACTAATAGAGATATATACTTTAGATGCTGCACAAAATCAGTTTAGGTTTAGACTAAATATTTCGTTTAGTTTAAATTTTGACTAGATCAAAGTTCGGCTAGTCTGCCATTTTTAATTTCCTGAAATTTATTGAAATTTTCCATCTTTTTCGAAAAACAATTTTTTTCTCGCAAAGTTTAAAAAGTTTTTCAGGAAATTAAAATTTGAAAAAAACAAAGATAGAGTAAAATAAATTAAAAAACCTTTTCTAGTTGATGTAGTCGAAAAGAATGTCTTGATAATAAGAATTATAGCACAGCGAAATTTACTGTGTAATAAGTAGTTCAACATAATAAATTGTAAAATACTAAAAATTAGCATTGGCTTAATATGTTAATAGAATATTTATCAGCAGAGCTACATTGAATTAAGATTCTGGGATCAAGGGATCGGAAGTGAAAAACATGAAAATTTTTCGGTTCAAGCTTTGGTTCTAAAGTGCATAGTTGATGTTTGAGCCCAGTGCAAAAATGAATGCTTTCTTACACATCACAAAATATCTAGGAATTCAATAAAAAACAAAGTTTCCAGATATAGAGACCAAGGTGGACTACAAATAGATACCAAGATGGACGGCTACCTGTGAAGTTAAGTGTTGAATCCTGCTCGATATTTTACCCAATTT